>SIXB01001063.1:0-48851 GCA_007018985.1 Anopheles bwambae
AAAAATTCCAATAAGAAGGCTACATTTTAAGCAGATATGACAACTGCACAGCGTGATATTAGAATCTCATTACGTTGAAATTGCAATAAATGAGTAAAACATATAAATACGAACAATTAAGCAGTTAAATTATATTTTAAGCTGAATATCCACTTGCATCGTCACTGTTATGTGCAATGATGAGGAAAATTACGAAGAATCAAGCATATCAAAGTCCTCCAGACTTGTGAATTAAGCGCTTTAAGCCAGTTGAATCGGCTGAAGGATGAGAGTGGTCGTTCACCGATCGCCCCAGGGTTCAATCAAGCACTTTCGAGTGGTTTAATTTCCGAATTAATTTCGAGTGTGCTGATCAACTTTTGCGACGGTACAAAAACAGCAACTCAGTAAGGTTATTTTGGGAAGTTTGCTTAAGGGAAGTAGTATGAATAATATTACATTATTTTACTCTCAACTTAAATTTTCTTTAACGTATAAAATCGTAAACCAGGCTGATAAAACGTTACCTGCCGTTCGAGTAACTAGTTTTGCTCAACTCGCTTCACCTTCTTTATCCTTTTATGTTTGGAATTGGAAGTTGCTTCAAATCAAGCTGGATAAACCTTCGTGGAAAAGAGCTTCGCTTTGTAGAACTGTATCCTTACCGGCTCGTCGTCGTCTTCTTATAACGCCTCGTCTCCCATGGCGGGCCGGCCACAACCTCGGTGACTCGGCGCGCGAAGCAGAGCGAGGAACACAACGAAGTAGAAAAACCACAGCGAACCATCCGAGTGCACAAAACCCCTTTTGAATTCATGGCGCGTGTTTCCGCGGATGCCGGTGCGCCCGGAACGTGAACAAACAATCCCCGACCGTTAATAGGAAGGAAGTTGGCGTATGCTCACCGTGGCCACCGTGGCGTCTGGGCGCGGTTGCAATTCCTTGCAGGGTTGTTAGTTTACTCTCCGTTCCGTTTGTTTCTGTGCGCGGTTTGCGGTGGATGTTGTGTTCCTTTCTTTTCTTGTTTTTTTTTTTACTGTGTGTGCTCCTTTTCGCTAGCTTTTTCCATTCCATTCTGCTCATCTCTATTTATGTCGATTGGCGTCGTTCTGTGGTTTGGTGCGCCTGATAACGACCCGCGAAATCGGAACGGTAGTAAGGTGGTCCTACCAAATGGGGGCACATATTGAGATGCAAACGGTTTAACGAGCGGAAGAGAGTTTGCCGAATGGTAAGCAATAGCAGCTGTTAGTTTCGGTTTGGTGAATGTTTTTGTGTGTAATTTTCGTTTGAAGGTGGTTATTTTAAGCCTGCCCGTATGTGGATGGGTGTGTGTGTGTGCGATACGAGAGAAGCGAAAGGAAATAAATGTCCGCTTTGGGAACGTTTTGTGCGATATTTCAGTGAACGGTATTGAGCGTTTACTCCAATTTACTTTGATTGCGAGGGAAATAGTTTCGACCAGCTATCGCGTAAAGAATCCAGCAGCATGGAACGGAAATCATTACAAACATTCCATCCAGCAATCGTACATTGGCTGTAACATTCCTTTTCCATGTCAATTAAAAATCCAATAATTGTCAGAAAATAGCCCCCAACAGCGAAGGAGTTTGGAGGAGATTCGAGCAACAGATTGTTGAGCTTTTTGTTTAATTTTTAATGACTGAAAATGTGAAAACGATCCTCTAACGGTGACACCCACCCTTGAAGACGGCTAGTCACTAGCACTATCATGTTTCAACCATACCGTGGCCCACTGGTGGAATGCACCAGCAAAGCCGGTAGAAAAATGTGAAATAATGGAAATTTAAAGTATTTTTAATAAAACTTGTCACCAGCATCCAACCTCCAGCGCGAGAACCGGCGAGGCGGTAAAGAATCTGGGAACTTACTCTCAGCACACAGTGCCGCGTCCTTGGCGCTGACTTCTTCCCGTTCGCGATGTGAAACTGTGCAAGTATAGCGGTGGGTGAAGCCCGAGCCCGTGACACTCGGGAGGTGTTAATCTTTCATTAAAATGTCATAAGTTGTGCCACGAGCGCCCGGAAGTCGGTGGTCGGCGAATTTGTCGTAAAAAGCGAAGCTTATTGGATTCTCGTTTTTAACAAGCTGTGGTACGGGTTGGAGGATGGAGTGGGGTTTTTCTTTGCTGAAATGAGAATGGAATTTGATGGGAAATATTTTATTCAAGGATGTTGGCGGAATTGTGGCATTTCTCGTTCGATATTTCCCCCCGTGTTTTTGTTAGAAGTAATCTGCTTAAGAAGTCTTTCAATGTGTTTGAAGGAAAATGTGTAGAAAATTGTTAACAAAATGCCCTTCATAAAGGTATTTGTACAGTAAAGTACATTCGTCCCAGTATTACGCGAATTTCCGTCATTTGCATTGAAAGTGATCTCTTTTTCCCTGGGAAGTAAAATATTCATGACGGTAGAGCGTAAACGGCAAAGTCGTAAAGCCATTCCGAATGGGACAAGAATGCCCATAAACGTGGCCATCGTGACGATAACTCCCAAAATGACGATTAGAGTTAATCAGAGCTCCGCTGTCCTAGTGACGTTGGACCAACAGGAAAAGACGAGTCGCTTAGTTTCGCTGGCTGTGCTTCCCATCACAAGGGCACAGCACGGAGGTGCGTTTTGGGCTCGTGTACCAAAGACGATGATCGTTTCAGTGGCACAATAAAACCAGAAATTAACCTGAGATACGGGACCAGTGAACCGAGCGGGGGGGCTCGTAAGAATACGGCATCGTTTCGGGATTCGTAAATGCTTAATGGAAATGGAGCGATGCGTTGAATGGATACATTTAAGCGGAGATTAGATAGATAAGTCTCTTTTCTTCTTGTGTTGTTGTATGAATGTAATAAAGTATTTTCATCAAATAGAAGAAGTAGCCAATATTATCATATAAAAATGAAACTAAGAAGAAAAATGGTTCATCACACTCTCCTCCAAAAAAGCTTAACATAATTCTGAAGAAGTCGATTCGAGGAAAAATCGACGAACGAATCATCTCCGAGGACAAATTCCATACAAAAATCACATTACCCGCGCTCCCACCCTGATCGATCGGGATATTGAAACCATTCTTATTCAAGAAATACTAGCAGCAGAAATCCGGTAATCGTATAGTAAACAACAATACGGAAAAGCCAACTGAGACAGCCTGGGCGGAAACTCGCGGAAAGCCCTGGGCAAGAGGAACCAGGAGGGGGAGCGGAGTACACATGAAAGATGAATCCACTGCCAAAAAGATTGGGCTCCGAAGCGGATGGGTGTATTCTTATGGCAGGAAACCCTGAACATACACTTTGTGTCACTCCCCGGACTGCGGGTGAGCAGGATATCCGATAAAGACGACCGCTCCGGAGTAACAGCCCAACAAGACAATTTCATTTTGTACAATTTTCGCAATCATCTCGTGGATTCGTGGATGGTTTGCCCTCGGTGAGGCAGAGTGAAAGAGGAAACCACCGGTCCCAAAAAGCCGTTGGCAAGTGACAAACCGAGCGGGTTTGGGGGGGGGGGGGGATCGAGCAAACCAGCCGAATTCGTTTACGGCAGCCGAGATTCCGAAAAATGGGATCAGATGTCCTGTCCCGCACTGCTCGAACGTGCTCGGAATTCGGTTATGCTCTGTGCCCAGTGATCAATGTACTCTGTGTGTGTGTATGTGTGTGGTGTCTTTTGCCCACCTGGATGCCGGCCCGACGCTAGGTGGGAGGAAGAATATTTCGATAACAAATTTGTACCATGATGGATGATGGCGCCACGGTTAAAGGATAATTCGTGCCATGGACCTGAACGGTCCCGTACAGAGCCCTTTTGACCATCGAAACAAAACGGGGCAAGTAGCACCTTGGGTTGGAAAGTGGGGAAAGATAACTGGAGGGTAAATATTTCAACCACGAGCGGTTTTTCCTGTGGTTTTGTATGGGAAAGCGGAAATACATACGGTTAGCTCTAGATGCTATTAACAACCGAGAGCGAGACAGAGCTTCCGAGCTCGGGATGGTGTGCCGAAAAAGCTGAAATGAATACTAAGTTTAGCATGCGTAGGAAGTGTGTGTGTGTGGTGGACTTTTTTGTAGTGAGATTTCTGATCAAAAATGTAAATTTAAAATGACTTTCTATCGGGGATATGATTCTACTCTTACGAGGTATGGAATTAAATACGTTACGAAATAAATGACTGCTTCTGATATCTTTGCAATATTAAAGAATGCTGCTCGATCTTGTACTGCCAATATCTTGTAACTCATTTTGTAAGATAACACTGAAGAACGATACCGGAAACGTCACTGGTGTACTTGGAACAGCTTGAGATCGTGCAACATTTGCTCCTTTAACCATGCCACGCGCTTACTTCGCAGCACGAGGGCGAGAACTTTCCACGAAGCGACACCAGTAGTGACACAACTTGTGTTCGACTTCACCCCACCCAGTGCCACGAGTCGGAAGTGTCGTTGCTGCGTAATTTGCAAAAAAAGGAAAGAAAAGGATCAACCCACCATCGACCCAGTAGTGCCTGTGTGTTTGTGTGTGAGCGTCAAGGGAAGGCAATTGATTGAAAATTGCGGTGCAAGTTATGCTGGGACGCTCACTCGCACGCTTCTCCTCCTACTGCTGGGGAGCTGGGAGTGCGAAAAAGTTAGCCCCGGGGATGAAGGCAAGATTAATAAAGATGCAAATTCACGCCATCACCTCATCGTGGTCGTGCTGGGAGTGAAAATTACGATAGTGATTGTGTTGAGATTGGAGAAAAAGTTGTGTCGGGCGGGTGGGATTGTATGATGAGCGGAGGAGGAGATGGCATGATTTTGAGCTCGCCATACACGTCGATCGGGTTTCGTATGGAAAGAGAGGCATATTTTTCATGCAAAATATCAAAAATATTGATGAAATACATTTTATTTAAGCAAAAGTAAAGCTATTTTAATTGTATTTGTATCCAACGTCGGAAAAAAACGGTTCGTTTCTTGAAATAAAGCTCATCAAACCACAAAGCCTGCTTATCTTTTAATGAGATTGGTTATTAAACACACACACACAAACGCACACTCTCACTCGTTCCCAGTTCGAACAGTGCGTGGGACGGCCCCAAAATCACTTAAAACACGAAATAGCCAAAGCCAAAGAGCACTGGCAAGAATAAATCACGCCCAGCTCTTGATTATGTCAGATCAAGCTCGCCGAAACTGTGTGCAGCCATGGTGGCCATGGTTCTAAGATTCGATAGGGCGTGTGTGTGTGGGATGTAAAAACGCGTTACAGAACCCCTCATCCTTCCCTGCTCCCCATTCGCAAGCAATCGATCTCCATCTGCAGCGAACGATGGCCATAAATAACTCACTCAAGACAGGGCTCGCGATAATTTCGGGGCCATTGTCGTTAATTTGTGGTGCGTTTGGGGAAGGCATCGAACGCGTAAAAGCTGTGTAACCGGGGATAAGAACAGTTGGGGAGGATGGATGGGTCCGGTGTCTTATACCGGTGGCAGCTCGTCGTAGGCATTTGATCGTTGAACATTAATTAGGGGGTGTCCGTTGTAGTGTCCGCTATCAGCAGGTTTGATGGTCGCTATCGCTAACCCAATCTTTACGGTGCTAAAAATTAATAACCACAAATTTGGCAGGACCGGGCTGTTCCGTTGGATGCTAATCGGACCCAATTTGGGCGGGCTAATTCTTTGTGGCGAATGGTTGTGGAGTGGAATTTGGTTCGTTTTTCTTTCTGCAAAATATCAAGATTTTGTTTAAGTGTCCTTTTGAAATCGTTTTCGGATTATAAAAACAAAATTAAAAATGTTTAAAATGATTTTTTACTCTTGTTGGAATTCGAACAGACTTTCAAGGATATCATCTTCAATTCAATAGTTGCCTAGTCCTGCGGTCGGCAACTTTACGACTGAAAGAGCCAAATTCTTCAAAAATGTTTGTTGAAATATATGAACTGCTTAGAGTCGCCATCTCGGTATCAAAGAGCCGTGTTCTGCTCGCGAGGCGTACTTTGCCGATCGGTGGTCTAGTTGCATCTACATTGCATGACAGAAAAGAACATTGGATTCAAATAAGAGAAGAAATGGAGTTTAACTCTTGCTTTAAATCAACATCTCTTAATGTGATTCTGCAAAATTGCTTTAAATGCTTTAAAATTAAAGATTTTACTACGTTCAACCCCCTTAAAAAAGATTAAAAAAGACTACCCATAGATTTCTTTTCTTATTTGTTCCAACCAAGCAAAAACACCCAACCATACATACGCGACATCCTTTGTCCTCTTTCCAAATGACACCGCAGAACACAGCCCGACCGCTTAACGTGAGCACGATTCATCGCACAGATAAACCGTGAAGCCCGGGAAAACCATTAAAACGGTTCGAAATCAATTGGCGCTGTGTGTATGTGTGTCTGGGTGCGTCTTGGGAATGCTCTTGCAGTAGAGAGCTGCCGCCACACAAATGAAAACTAGGCGACGAAGGCTCGCGCAAACCATTCCCTTATCGCATACTATAAATTTAACGACTTGATTAGCCCGTAACCGAATCCGGCGTACAAGTACGTAGCCGACTCGCCCCGGATTCTCTAACATGCTTTGGTTCATTAATTTTGTCGCCATATAGAAGGGGTTTTGGAAATTAAATTTCTTTCACTACACCATATTAATGCATTCCCTTTTATGGCCCGCTCGCTCAAGTGCGCGCGCTGCGACCATCACATACGAGTGCAGAGCCTAGGAGCTTTTGTTTCATTAATCGTATCCTGCGACGTATCGATTTAAAAGCGACACAGAAACTCGCGGCGACCGGTTTGTGGTTTTGTCACCAGGCCCGAGCCACACACACACACACACACACATAAGATGCCGAGATTTATCGGCCACCTTTCCTGTTCCCGCTACGGCCTGAGTTTCAATCTAAATTTAATTACTAGTTTTAATTAATACCCAAGCAGCATTGATTGTGCTGAGCACCAGGGTCGAAATTCCGAGCCCGAGCTTGCGGCATGTTTAGAAGGAAGCGGAAGATGGGATGAAATGAAACAATATTTTAAGCAAATTGCTGTTTGTTTTAATTTGCAGGCAGCTGTTCTCGGATTTGCAATTGCATGTTATGCATTCGAATGTAAATGTTTCGTCTCGGAGTAGAAGTTTGTTCGAAGCTGCTGCTAATGAAAGTGTTGCTAGGAATTGTAGTGGCTGTGTTGTGTGATTTGGTGGAATAAAGGCAACGTTTGAAAATTTCCAAAATTTAAACACAAAAAATGAACCATAAAAATGGCAACCAATCAATTCAAAACTGAACGAAAGGTTGAGATTGAAAAGCCTATCAATGGAACCCAATCTTCCGTCTGTACCGTTGAAAAAACAAAACGCGATAGAAGAATCATCCATGCGTTTGTGTGTTCGTATTTTGAATTTTTCCCGAAATTCGAACGCAATCCCAGGAGAAACATCTTTCGGGCAAACTGATGACAAACAAGAGAAAAAATAAAACCTCACACATAGAACGTTTGGTTGGCAAGACAGTTGACAACACACTCGGGGAGGGAGAGCGCAATCCGACCCTTTAAAGAACGCACCAACCACATGTGGAATCACATCCTCCGCGTGCGTATTTTCCCTTCTTTTTTCGACTGCCTTTTGACTGCGTGCGTTTCGGGTTGAAGTAATCCTTTGGGAGGCGTCGTCAAGCGAATCGCTTCGAAGTGAGGTTTGGAGAAAAAAGATTTAATTACTCCGGTGTGATTGGTTGAGTATGACAGATGAGGCATGGCAAATTAACAACTTTTGGGGTTTCATTATCCCTGGACGTTGCTGCTGAGCTAGAGCTAGAGGAATTGCACTTGGTTGGCCTGGTTTTGTTCATATATTTACCCGGGAAAAACAGGACATCCCGGTGGTAGCCTGAATGTGTGTTCAATCAACTCTTCAATCAAGATCACATTCAACTGTTTTCGCAGCACAGCCAGCTGGTGGCGAAGCTGGCTGGCTTAAATATTGCAAGAGAAACTCACGCCCCGGTACGCGCGGTACGATGTTAAACATCATCCATCAAAAAGTTTTTCGGTAAAAGACCTTTCCTTTCCCCTCGTCACTCTCTCGTGCTGTGCTACTGCCGTTAACACACATACACGCGCACAAGTACAAGTACAAGTACAATTCAAATGAAACGTATGTCCTATTGTTAAACGACAGCCTCAAAAGTCGTGTCCTGTCGTTCGGAGGCTTCCGACATGGGGTTTGGATGGCGGTGGTCGTTGTCCTGCTGCACTCGATGCACAAAATTAAATCAACGTGTTCTTGGCCCCGATTGTGATGTGTGGGCTATGTAGACTCGGAACACACACACCCGCACGAACACAATGTGCATTATTGATAGCTTTTATATGAAAATTAAATTTATCATTCGACGAGGAAAAACACAGTCCCACATTTAGCTCTCTATTTTCCCAGCGCTGCTTTCGCTCTCTCTCACACACACACACACACTGCCTGGACGTTGTCCTTTTTTGATGGACTATTTCTCTCTCCTTTTTCCATTCTCGCTCTCTCCCTCTCTCTTGCTTCGTTTCACACGCTACATGGAAACATTGGGAATGAAAACTTCCCCCCCCCTCCCCGATCGGTCACTGGCAAAAGGTGGCAAAAGGTTGATGGGCGGGTGGACACACACACACACACACAGCGCACCGACCACAGACTTTCGGTCAGCCAAAGTGGCGTCACTAAATTCTTTGCATGGTTTGCGCAGCGTGATAGCTTTGGCGTTTGGGTGGAGCAGATAGAGAGAGAGAAAAGAGAGAGAGAGAGCGAGCGGTGGAATGAAGAAGGAAAACACTGCTGAAGCTGACAGTGTGTCCTTTGACCCATAAATCAAATACTCGTGTCATCTTTATTCATCAGTGTCTCTTCCACCAGAGCTTTCCGGGGCTGACATGCGACATGCGTGACGCATAAAAACATCGTTCTGTTAGATTATTTCTCCAGCGTGTGTCTTTTTTTTTCGCTCGTCCTCCCTGTTCGTTCGTTTGTTGCTGCTTTCTTTCTCGGGGTTTTCCCGCTCGCTCATCGCTCCACTTTAATGCTTTTGTGGCTCGATGCTGTATTTAGTTTTAGCAACCAGCAACCAGCTCACAAAAAGGTGTGATGTGTTGAGCGCGCGTGTGGCACCAAAGTGGTGCGCAATTGGGATGGGTTTGCAAAGGGGAAGGAGGGGGTTGTGGTTTTTGTACGTGTTTGAAAACTTGTTTCCAGGTCGTGAGAAAAGTTCACTCCCGTCACTCACGCTACTGCACGCAAAACTAACGATCGAGCGGCGTTTTTGCTGGTCGCGGTCGATTCTAGGCTCCTTCACCGCCCAACCCATCGGCATTGATTGCGTCAGCTTAGCTCGGGTGTCGGGGTGTTGGAGAGATTATGAGGTTCAGCTCATCTGGGTGATGAATAGAAGCGATTTAATTCGCTTGGAGGTGCAAATTCGTGTGCTATAATACAACACATTTTTGCAATTGGAAAACTTAATGGTATAGCGAAAATGTGATAATTTTATGACAAAAGTCTGATATCCCTCATCAATGTGCTGTCAAGAGCATTCTCGATTCCCAAGAAACGAAGCACACAAATCACAGAAAGGGTGTCGACGTACCCTCTCTTTCTCTCTCTCTCTCTCTCTCTCTCTCTCTCTCTCTCTCACGTACACTCTCTTTCTCTCTCGGTCGATGTAAGATGTGCCAACAACTGACACTTTTCCCCGATATAGTGTGTGTTCTGATAATTGATGATACTTGGAAGGCATCATTGTGGCTCTTTCCGCCGGTTAACGATAACAAAACGCATCACCAGACGAATGCCCGCTGGGAGTTGCGGTTGATAGTGGCACCAGAAATTGGTACGATATCATCCTGGGGACCTGGGTCCTGTTTTGAGGGGGATAGATTCAGCCTGCTTCTGCAATCCATCATCGTAGCAATGAAATCAGAGGGGGAAAGTGTCGTCCTTCGGTAGACTTGAACTGTCCAGCCCGATTTGATGGCGATGGTTTTACAACGATTTTGTTCTGGTCAGCAAAACAGTGATGGTTATAATGCACGACAAAGAAATATGATTATCTCCCGGCAGAACAGAACATGCGAGACATAATCCCATTTATTTTGCCAAAAATCTCCATTCGATTGTGATTTATTTGGATTTATGGTAACGTTTTTGGAATAGATTGAACCTATCAGCCGGTCAACGTCCTGGCTTCAAGCAAGATTGTGAATAGTTCAGTTATTTTTTCATGCAATAGCTGTACAAGCAATTTTGTATCCTCTAGGCTCTGATCTAGCTGTAGTTTGACTCAATAAAATACTCCCCATCAACGGGGCCCTGGAAGTGAACGGACCCCTTTAAGTCGACGAGGTCCCTGACGGCTTCCCAGTTTGCCTTCCGTTACATTTACCAATGGTGATCGCCTCGATCATGTTCTAGACTGTGTGTTGTAATGAAAATTATTATTCCTGGTTCCCACAATGGCTCTATTATTACATCTTTTTATGTTCAGTTTTGTGCTCATTCCTATTTATAAGATCTCAATGTCTAACTCAACCCATTCAATCAAGAACAATATTTGTATTTGAGCGTTGAAGTTTTAAATCACCATTTAAGTTATCATATTTCCATTGAACGGAGGGAAAGGAAGCCACCGAAAGCAATTAAAACATTCCTAGAACAAATAAAACTGCTGATATTAATCATCATAAAACCACTTCACCTCTGGCTTAAGCATCCACAATGGAACTGCCCTTCACATCTTATCTACCGAGTGCGATAAAGCATGCATCTACAGTATTCCTTTGTGCAAAACACACCGCTCAACGTGCTGTGTGAAAACATAAAATCAATTAACTGCCTGTTCTTTATCGCACCGATATGCGGGTTGAAGCGGGTCTTTTCATGTGGTAAGATGACGCAATTTTTTACACCTATTTAAATAAACTCATCCACTTACCCGGGTATATGGAGTTTCGTGCATGATTGAGTGAGCTAGTCAATTAATTTTATGAAAGAAAATCAATACACGGAAAGAAATGCAGCTAGAAGCAGTGGCTGCAGGTGGCTTGCCAGGAGATCGTAGCAAGCACCAATTGGCTGGCATGTGCATTATCACCTGCTTTGTTGTTGCTGGTGGTGAAGCATAATGAAATCCAAGCAACGTGCTATAGAATTTACCCACCCAGACCAGACCGGGTCTGTTGTTTTCGCTTCATCCAAGGTGGATGACGGTAGGGATTTGGCAAATGGGGGGATGCGGGAGATCCTGTTACACTAAGGATGGGATGTGGATGGGGTTTTTATTGTTCTTACCAAGTGAAGTACACGTCGAACGGTGGTACCACGCTTCAATGATTGATTAATGAAAGGATGTCTCTATGATCAAAGCGTTACGTTCAGCAGTCTAAGATAATGGAAATCTGTGATGCAGTCGAGTGATCTTTTATGTCGAATTGATGTAAATAATTAATTTTATTGAGGCTAAAAATAATCAACAAGCCTTTGTTTCTTTGTGCTTTTAGATATTTCAACATCTTTTTAAAAAAGAACGCCAATTCACGTTATTCAAGGTACCAGAGTTCATGTTTTTTTATCCGCAAAAATCAATCAAAGCCTCAATTCATCTGTTTTTATAAAAAGGGTTGAAAAAAAAGGAAAATAAATAAAGCCTCATCACCGTTATCGGCAGGCAAGCGTTTTCCGCATTCAATTTTTCATTCTCAATTGGGTGAAGGTGTCGGTCGGTGAGCTGAAACGTCTCATAAATCATCGTCTGGCACGGTAAATTGATTGCCCGCTTCCCGATAGATCATCGGACAAGTCGATCAGGTTGCAGATTTCAGGGAAGGATTTTTTTCCAGGACAGTTTAATAACAACTGCAAGCTGTAATGAGGTGTTGAGTAGTGATGATTGTTACTGGGGCACTTTATTTTGCCATCTGCAGTTGATGGGTTATGTTTTCCATTAATCGTAAAACTGTTTTAACGAAAGAACCCATATCGAAAGCTTCAAATCACAAATCAAGGCCATCGAACAACACCTACTACAATACTACGTTTATTTTCACCAAGCAGCTATTATGAAATCCCTTTCAACCTCTCTCGTAATGGGTGATTTGACTCCGTGCGTGAAGCACCACCTGTAAAATCCTGTATCGTAAATACACATAAACGCACCCTTGGTGCACGTATGATTATGGTCACGTGCCTGGCAAAGACGATCCGGATTTTGAAACCCCCGTCGCATTGATGTCGAATGATGGCAAAATGTAAATAAAAGGATACGCAGCCCGAAAAGCAAGTAAAAGAGCGTACCAGTCGCACCAGAGCAAGGGGTGAAGCAAGCGAAATAAATCGAAATGGTGTTACAATTCGAAATCAATGTAAGATTTTGCGGGCGTCGACGTCGAAGAAGTAAAAAAAAAAAAGGTAGGTCGTATCTATTTTAATATGTATTCTACGGATTATCGGCTATCGAATCGAATCGTCGTAAACTCGGGCTTTTCTTGGAGTGGGAGTTTTGATTTTGGTCTGTACGGTTGTATGGCCTTCGTCCCTGGCCGATCCTTTTTGTTAGCCAACGCAAAGCCCCTCATATGCTGACCCAATCAATTCGGTGGGGTTTTCGGTAGCATTTCGGTGGCTGGTTAAAATATTAGGGTGACCCGTTCGTGTTCGGGCCGTTGATGCAAATGTGGTTTTGTGTTGATGCCGATGAAACAGGGAAATAAACCGTGCCATTCTGCCCCGTTAAAAAAAAGGCTGGATGTGATTGGGAATGAGCGGCGCTGTGATTGAGTTAGAAGATAAAGAGTGGCGATAACATTTCAATCGCTCTTTGGTTGGAAGCAAACTTATGGCAAAATAGATTGAAGTTTGCATTAAAGAGGAGATGAAAATAACCCTTCAATATCCTGATAGAATTGATCTTGGAAAACAAGTATTAGTGCGTTGTGATATCGATATTCTTCTTTAATGGAAGGGAATTTAAAATACTTCAATGCTCCACAAAAAAGGACTTTGCGCCTTGGGTACTAACTTACTTATATTCTTACTTGATTACTTACTTTATTATCCTTGACCTGCGGTAGCGGTGTTCTATTAAGTCCAAAGATGGCACTTGCTATCTATTGGAGGGACAGGACCTAAAACGTTACGTTTAATTGAAGTAATTAGCATAGCTTAATTTAAACTAATCAGGGGAGTCAGCTTACCATCTGCCATTTAAAGATGGCTGCGTAGCAATCACAAACTTATTAAAATTATACCTATTACATCCAATGCGTTTCAATTCGACTTAACTTTAATGTTATTAACTTTAGGCTTGTTGGTGAATTGATCTTCATCTTTATGTTTATTTTTTATTTTAACCAGAATCCTTCAAAAGTAGGTTTAAAGATTTGTTCCATGAAATTATTGCAAAACACTTAGCCTGTGTAGTCGCTATGAAATTGGCTTCCGCATCCACGGCACATCGTAACAACCGAGCTCACAAAATGTAATCCACCCTTACCACCATTGCCGGGTAGTGCGTCGCTTCCGTAGAGAGCGCGCGGTCGTGAAAAGTGACATCCAATTTACTAGTAAATATACTCCAAGGCAACAACAGCAAAGCCCGCCCGACCGCCCGACACACCCAGCTTGCCTGGGAGGAAGTTCACCGTTTAAGCTCTTGTCATCAGTTAGAATATTTAAGGTGCTAAATGAGCGTGATACCGAAACAATGAAAAATGAAGCACGTACACCGCTCGGGCCCCCCCCCCCATCGTCCGGAACTGCTTTCTCTGGCTGTGTGTGTGTGTCTCTCTCTGGGTGTTTCCATAGTGTTCGGGAAATTCGCTGAACTGCACCGAGACCTCGCAATTAATCATGCCGAGATTGTAGTGACTTTACGTCGCGCGTTCCACTCTGAGCGCGAACCTGGGAGGATGCCGCGCGGCTTTTGTACTTGTGCCGGTGGAGCTGGAGTGTCGGCTCGGTCGGCGTCTTGCCCCGGAGAAAAGCGGATGTACACCACCGAGAGCAATAATTTTCCCCCGGAACATGGGGCGGGCGCCGGAACACCGTTAACGAACGTGCGCACACGGTACAGCACACCTTAATCAACGGTAAGTCGACGGATCGCCTAGCGTCTGATGGAAAGCCCAAAGACAAGTGCTCTGATTACTCTCCTTTTTCTCGAGCGAAATCGTACGGTGTATTTGTAAGAAAATGGGCGCACTGCACAGAGAAAACCCGTGGTACAGGGTGACTCCTGAGGCGGTGTAATTATTTGTTTTATAATCTTCCATTTAAGTGTAGTCGTTGCATTTCTATTACAACGGACACTATCAGTATGATCCACTTCATTAGATTTATCAAAAACCATTAACCATTCCGATAAGGGAGGTCAGTTCCAGTGACACCCTGTGAGCTTCACTCTTCAATAAACAATCTCAGAAAATAAGACGCCTTTTCTTTGGCGTGCCCAGACTCGGTGTGTATTTGCTGCACCTCATTTGCCTGAGTGGGGCGGATTGTGCTTCGTAGACGCTGAACGTGTATCGTTAGTTTGAAGCTTTAGCGCAGCAACTAACTCGTCGCAAATAGTACGCGGAGGCGTCTAAGCCAATGTCTAATGCTGCAGCTCAGCGCGACTCATTGACGCAATAAATTAATGCTTTTGTGAACGCAGGCAGGCGGTGTTTGTAAACAGCATGGCAGTGTGCTTCAATCAACTGTGCCCTTCTATGTACTGTGGAAATATCAAAATATTATGCAAACAAGTATTTTGCAATGATTGCATACTGCTCTAGCCTGATAGATGTGCAAAGTTGTAGGAATCCTTGTTTAAAAAAAAACGAATCATCCACATTGCTGTGTACGATAATGTGGTACCGCAACTCATTTGCACCTGTTCGACATGAAAGACAACAGCTTCTCGGGAAAAAATGCACTGCCAGAAGTGCCTACATACCCACGAGTACCGTTGCGTTGTTGCTTCCAGCTGCCGGTGCGTATGCAAAGAGTGTGTTTGCGCGAGGGGGTATCTCTTGTCGCCTAGCGCAAACATCACATCGCATCGGGATTTCCGCTTGCGGTAACTGATCCGTAAAACTATGCAACCTCCCACTTCGCTCGGTAAAGCGGTCGTGGAAGCATAGCAGGTGCATTGCGCACGATACACCCGGTATGGTACGGTATGGTACTGCGTACAGCTACACGTGAGCTTCATTACATCGAAGGGTTTGGGTGGCACGGGTTCGATGAGCTGGAATTGTTGCTATCAGACTATCAGGCAACGGTGGTGTACGATCGGCATGAGCAAGTAACGGCCGTGTGGAATGCATACCACGCACACGCGTCAAGGATAATTGAACCTTGGAACCGGTGGAAGAGATAAAAAATGGCAATGTGGTACGAGGTACACGTTCCGGTAGACTCAAGCCCGAAGGATGCAAAAAATCAGTGTTTTGATGTGGGAGGACATGAACAATTTGTCGAGAAAAAAGGGAATACCAGTGGGATAAGCGTTGTAGCCGTGCTGGTTTCATTGGATGTCGCCAGAGTTAAAATGTACATACTTAGGACTCTTCTGGTTAAAGCATTTCCAACTTCAGCAATCGTTACGCTTGTTCATTAATGTTAGGAATTCTTGAAGTTTGTTTTAAATGAAATTTTACATTAGATATATGGGATTAGGTCGCCTGGTATCATTCTCCTGGCGTATCTTGTTCTTGATCTTGTTAATCATGCTTCAAATAAGAATTAATAAAATACAAAATTACAGAGCTTTTTCGATAAGACTGCACATTTTCTTGAATTTTTGACTGGTTTTTAAATGATTTTAAACAGAACGAAGGGCTTGTTGGCTCGAAGAAAGCAATAAATCGCAAGACTCATTCGCAAATATGTGAAAATCTATCATCCGCACTTGTGAAATCTAGTCTTCTAGAGAATTTCAAAACACTGTACCCTCCATTATCTTGTCTGCAACCATGCGCAGATAACACCTATGCAGAATGTGTTAAGCTCCAGCGCCACAAAAGAAGAAATGAATCTTACCCTCTGCCGGCTGGCCGGCATTAAAGATGCAGCCCAATCTTCATTGGAACTACAAACAGGCAGGTTTGGCTTTCGGTTGCGAGGTCGTAAATCTTTTTCCAAGGGGTGTAAAGTCCCTCTCCCCGCCCGTGTTGCCTGTAATCACAGCATCTTGGCCAAGCAGCCACCGACATCGAAAAAGGTGGCTCCTGAAGCTGTTGACAGTATTTATTCCTCCCTCGGTAAAGTATCGTTTGACCGAAATAAATCCGTGGCATATTTACAGCCACAAATTCTACCCGGGCGTCCCGTACGGAGGCTCTACCCGCATCTGCACACGCAAAAGCACACGCCATTGTAGTGGCGGCATGCAAATGGCTGTGCAGTCGTTACAGTGGCCCCGAAAAAGCTTGCTGCTGAAAGCTTCGAGATGATGGAGCACACTCCGCCCCCGAGTTAGCATGTAGCTTGAGTGCAGAATTAGGTAATGCATAGTCGCTTGCATGTCGTTTGGCAAGATAAATTTTGCTCTCGATAAAGGGAAAGCACATCGTGAGCAAACCATTAAGAAGATGAGATTAGGTGGTTTACCGGGGTTTTCTTTACGAGGAAGGGGAGCAGCAATATTGGATCTTTATGGCTGTACACTTCGAGCGATGAGATGAGTGTAGAATGTTTCCAATTTATTTCCCTTGAGGGAATGAGTGTTTTTTTTCTTCTATTCATTTTCATTTGTCGGCGAACACTGGCCGTCACACAACAAGTGTTTGCTTTCGGGTTGTTTAAAGGCCTTCCTACCAGGACCCGAGCGCCTATCGTTATCATTCCGCACCGAAATCTGACGGGCTGTCAGAAAAGCCCTTAAGCACGGATAGAATAATTACACATCCTTTCCGGCCACGGGCTGGTGGAGTTTTTTCGTCCACTTCCTCTTCGTTTGCCGCTCAACAATCTTCGGGTAAGCTTCGCCCACCCACCCAAAAAGCATTCCACTTCATTTTGGTTTGCTTTCATTTGCTATTTATGAAACCTTTCCACTTTGTGTTGGGCTGTACGAATCTCCTGCGTCCAGCGACAGTCAGGAGCGACATTTTCGGATGACATACCCCGAAGCGTTTGGGCGTTTGGGTTTCGAAGCAAATTGAGTCGCTCGTTTGAGGGGACGGGAGTTTTGTGAGGATTGCGAGGAATCGTTTCCAGAAGTAGCCATTGTGGCCTACTCGGCGTTAGAAGGGGGCTTCGGAGAGCATCGGCTATAGGGTATGTCCGGGTATCAAAGAAAGTGAAAAGGATTAAACCAAATAGCTGGAGGATATTTAACGAAGACACTGAGATTGAACCCGGGCTCAGTCAAGTGTGCAGGCAAACGATGAGCCTGCACGGTGCCTGAACGATGATGGGTTTTTCGGGCGCTGAATCATGGCATTTTCATGTTCATTGGGTGCATGGTCTAGACTGCAGATTAGGGGAATGGCTTTTGTGAAGTGAAGTTTTGAGTGATTTGCTAGCTTGGGTCAGTTTTGGGCAATGAAGCTCAAAGTGAAGCTTTCACAATTGGATGACATTTTCCAGAAATTCTTATCATCAGTAAGAGAAAGAAATTCAACTAGTTTAAGAAGTTGTGTATATTGTATTCAAGAAGAATGTAAATTTCAACTTTTCACATAAGAAGATACACCATTCGACATAACTAACCAAAACTTTGGATGTACAGCTATTGTTGTACGGTTGTAAAACTCTCCCAACAACAGCATTCTCCCCCTATGGCCTGGTGCATTGGAAGAGACAAATTAAACCTTTAAACAATCGTTGCACTTCAGCTTGGATGGACTTGGGTGGCCAATCCCCGTTGTGATGTCGACTTTCCGTTGCAAGTCTCGTTAGTCTTGGTACCGTGTCGGATGCACGAATGCAACCGACCCCGTGTAC
The DNA here is from genome assembly GCA_007018985.1 of Anopheles bwambae. NCBI lineage: Eukaryota > Metazoa > Arthropoda > Insecta > Diptera > Culicidae > Anopheles > Anopheles bwambae. Next base: position 17,967 of record SIXB01001063.1, read on the forward strand.
GTATGGCAAGAACTTTTGGAGCTGAAAACTTTTCCTCAACACTGTGCACTGTGTATGGAGCAGCAATATGGACGGCCGGCCAGTCAGTGTGCAGACACACAGATACATACACACAAGACCTCTGTAGTGGTTTAATTTTATAGCAGCGGAAGTCAAGTGCTTTAGGCGGGGGCACTATGGGGCGAAGTTTATGGATGTGAAGATACTAACAAACCTTTTTCGGTTGAGTTATTTCTGGCAAGCACAAAACATCAGTGCGCTTTGGTTGAAGAGTGAGAAAGAGAGAGAGAGGAGTGAAAGATAGAGAAAAAGCAATCGTTCATGTTTTTTTTCTTCCAAAAGTTCTATTATTTATGTACTTAAAAATGGGAAGGAAGCATAGCTTTTTTCTTTCTTCTGCACGACGCAGCATACGTACAGTACTGCTCACGTTTCTATTCGTTGATTACAATCGTGACCACAGAGACGAATCGAAAGGTGTGTGTGTGTGTATGTGTTCTTCCCCCTTCAGTTACTGGAAAGGTAAACTAGTTTCCTGCCCACACTTAAAACCCCGTTGCATAATCCTTCAAAGCAGCATTTGGAATTGGGTTGAAATCGTGGTGCAGAAGAAGGCACTCGACTCGTTTCCGGTTTTTTTTTGTTGCTTTTCACCACCACTACCATCAACTACATCGCTCATCTTGATTCTTCAATATTTACTCTACCATGCTGCACATCACAATCTACCGTACTTATTGACATTACTAGTTGGCAAATGTGCTTCTTGCACTCTTTGCTGATGCTGCCGCTTTGCGTTTGGAGTGATCGAGTGGCACGTTTTAAATACGTGACACGATGCGCAATCAACTGCGGCTGGGACATTTGCACAGTAACTAACATTCGCGTGGTAGTGCTCTTTTGGGAAAATTGTGTGGTACGATGGTGTACGGTATGATGAGTTTGAAATGGTTTTGGAAACATTATGCAGAGCTAACAAATAATGTAGTTTAAAAAAATCCGATTGCAAGCAAAATGTACTTCAATGTGATTTACGTCCCACTGGCAGGACTTGAGTGCTCATTTGTGTTTTGCAGGTTTCATTTTCAAAACATTTAAATGGACTTTTGTTTTTACCCGTCCCCTAGGGACGTATGTTCAATCATGTAATAGCGTGTAATCTGACCACATGTCGGTTTGGGGCACTTTTTCGCAGGTGAAAATCCATTTGCTATTACACACCCCCCAGCACTCTTGTTGCTGTCGATAATCCTTTATTTTATCATTTCCGGTAACATGCTCATTTGTGCGTTTATTTTAAATGGTTTTTAATTTCAATCCAATCATCAAACGTGTATGGGTTTTTACCACAATCTGATTCACTGAGAATTGTGGTTTGTTTCTTCTCTGAAAGTCGCAGCCGTCATCTACCTGAATGGCGTGCATGATATTAAATTTACACCCGTTCGATTCATGATACTGATATTTTTGATCAGAAATGAGCTATGTTGGAATTGCTTTGAAAACACAAAAACCAACCCATTACATACTGACGCATCGATTTTTCCAGTTACATTCACCCTGGTACATTCCTGTGCGACCTTCCCATTGCAACCTCACGCACTCACGCATGTAACGTCAACACAATTAGGCTGAAAAATGCATTTTAATTAAAGCAAGACATGGGCTTTGCTAGGATACGTAGTGGCCGTTCCAGGCACAAATGCAATACCAATTTCCAGTCCCAAGCTGTCAGGTTCTCGAAACATCTACTTTGAAGAATGCGGTTGCACGCAATGTATCATTCGTGGCAAAAATTCGTTGAATAAAGCATCGATTTCAATGAAAGGATCCGATGCTCATATGGCTGGTTTGAGGATACAAGTTGTTAAAAATGAGGACATTGTTTTTGTGTGTTATTTATTCATAATTTTAGAGTGAATTCTATGAATTTCATTAATATCGCCCCAAACCTACTCATTCTTGAGTTCTCGTTTCTCAGGTACTGACTAATTTCGCGTCATGTTTCGGTATCGCATCGGTAGAAACTTCAACCTAAGCTCCTCTCAATCTCGCACGACTCAATGCAATGTCCCAATCGATATCTTAAATCAAGATCAAATTTAACCGGTAGACACTGCCGTTCGCAAAATTTCCAATCTCATTAGACTCATCTGGCGTGCCAGGCTGTGAAGGAAAGGCAAGCCTTCATCAAGTGGGCCTACCTGGAAGTGTTCTTACCGTGGTTGAACAGCTGAAGTAGCACCCGGCACCGGGGCTGTCGGCACTAATCGATTCGGAAATCGGAAACAATCGCCCGGAAGTTGTGTGTTTGTGTGCTGCACGGTGAAATTAGTTCAGGTGGCACAATGAAGAGCAGAGCCGGCACAGGCACAGCCAAAGCAACACAGCCCGAAGGGACGGAAATTTCGGACGGAAGGTCATTGAGATTGTGTAGGATTTCCTGTGCAGTAGCAGGGCTAGCAGGCCGGGCAGTTCAGCCTAAAGCAGCGCAAAACGAAATATCGGTCCTTAAAGACCTCCGGGTAACACCGGGGAACCGAAATCGAACGTGCGTGGCACGGGGTTTTCAGATTATAATCCAATTATAACCTAGCCGCTAACAACAATCCCGGAACGGGAACGGCACAAAAACGGCAAACCGGGGTGTGGTTTGGAGAGAAAGAGAGGGCGCCCCAGGGCCAGCAGACACGGCTGTGCAGACGGGTCTCGTCTGGTTGCAGCCAGTTTTCCCCAGTAGCCAGAACATTGTGAAGAGTCGGCTCGTACCGTTTCTGTTTGCTGCTTGCTTCGTCTCCTGCTCCGAGTCCGAGTGCCACTGATTCCACTCAACCGATAGCGGCAGATGGAATGACGGGCCGGACGGTTTCATTGGACCTTACTTTGACATTGATTATTATTATCTGATTTATCTGCTTCATCCCGAACACACACCCACACAGAGGACCGCATGGCAAGCAGCCCAAACCCCTTGGAGGTCATCAAGGATCCACTCTGATTTGTGTCTGCGCTTCCACCACTTGGCAGGAAGGCGGTAGAGAATTCCAAAACCCCCCGAGGACGCCCAGTCTCGTGGTGTTTGTATCTGTCGTAGCCCTTCTTTTTCGTGCTTCTCTTCCCCCAATTCCAGTGTTCATGGTTGAGGTTGACTCAAATCGAACGCGATGGCAATGTGATCCAGCAGTCAAGGAGAGTTTGAAAGGACTCCCAGCTCCCAGAGCCAAAGCCGGTTTCGAAGGTGCGGTAAGCGTTTAATCGCTTTTTCTTTCGGTCCATCATCGCTCGCGCAGGCAACAGTCGCGCTCGTGGCGCGTCATTCTCGGTGGCCGCAGCCGACGCCGACAAAAAGGGTGAGTGGGTGGGTGAGTGTTTTCGATTGTCAAGCAGCACAAGCCTGCACTTGAGCCTTGCGCCGGGCTGTGTCTGCCTGCCACTAGAAAGGCCTGTTGAAAGCGCTGCTCTGCATCATCGCTGCTGTTGAATGGTTCCATCGACAAGTGCCACCCCAGGGGCTCAAAGGGGGAGGGATGGATCGTTGAAATGGGGGAAAATGGAACATTTCGTCCCGTGGCCCGAGGGGTTTTTCTGTTGAATGCGTTGACAAATTGCGGGAAAGAAAGGGCTGGGTAGGTTATGGTCGAGGCTGCTACGGTCAATCTGGGACGGAAATCAAACTCTTTTCAATCATATCTGGGAATTGTATCCGAGCGCATCTTCAAAACCCCCCCGTGGGGACAGGGGTTGTAATGAATATTTTATCGTGCGCATTGATAGTGGTGTAGATGGAGGTGGATGGGTCTTTCTCCATCTTGTACGTCGATGATAAGAGGCTTAGATTTTTGCTGCAAGGCTAAAGAAAGATCAACCTTGAAATAACATTTTTCCAACCGGACGCCTTAGTGGTTAAGAAAAAAGACAAGTACTCTTACCCTTTCCTACAGGAAGCTTTTCTTTTCTGGGTGAGGTGTCAAGCTAGTGAGCAGTTTGAAGTGTCATGACATGCTGCTGCTTTGATGACACATTAATGAGATGGGCAAGATAAAAGAAAGCGCTCGTGTGTGTATCGAGCGTTGTTATCGTTACATCAAATAGATGGCGTTACTATTTTTGTTACCCATCGTAACAACCGCACGAAATAGGTCAAAAGCTTATGATACAGCAACAAAAAAGCGTTTTTAAAACCTTTTACTCTACCATCGCAAATTAAATGCTTTTGTACGTGTTTACATAGTGCTTCGTCCTGTCTCGCTCTCTCTCTCACTCTCTCTCTCTCTCTCTCTCTCTCTCTCTCTCTCTCTCTCTCTCTTTCCTTCTCTTATTTCAAGCAGAAGCCACTGCAAACCCCCGTGCTTAAAACAGGCTGCCAAAACGTTTTCTTTCCACCAATCTTCGCCCCCGTTCTCCCCCTACCATTAGCTTACGCATTTTAATTGCGTTATTTGAATAATTTCCCCATATATTTTCATACTCCCGCACAATTATGTCAGCATGAGTAACGGCTAATGGGTCATATACTTTTAATGTAATTATTTTCCGAACAGTCCGATCAATTTCCGTTTTTCGTGGGGGGCCAGCGGTGAAACCTAGCGCCCTAGCCGTAGTAGTGGTCGGTTGGCCGGAAGAAACCATCCAGCCACCGGGAGCAATTTGTTTCCATTTGCTTTTTCGCTGCACTGGAAGAGAGAAATGGTACCCAAAACGAGACAAAAAAAAAATAAAAACAATCTTTTCCAGCCCTGTTTTGCATTCGGGCGTCAGAACTTTTGTGGGAAGGTTTTAATGAAAATTGGAATAATTTTTGTCGCTTTTTTGAGTGCCTACGTTCCCAGCATTACGGTGTTATGAATATCCATTAATTGAAGGCAGTTTGTATGAGAGCTGGACAAAGCTATTCATACATTTCATTGAAGAAGCTATGAAGGATGTGCCTTTAGAAAGCATTGTCTAAAATCAACCCCCGCTAAGCTCTGTTAGAAAGTGCACGCAGGAGAAGTTATTGCAGATTGCCTCAAAGATCGCCAAGATTCAGCAGACAGTGCTGCAAGGGCTGCCAGGGCAATTATTTAGTCCGCCAGCCAGCAGCACAGCATGTTCGATAAATTATCCCGAATGGCACCGCTCGCACCCGGAAACGCACGGGCTCAATGGGCTGGAGGTAGTTTAAATTGCATGTTTTATTGTTTGTTCCTGCTACGGGGGACAGCTTGCTTCATTAAACCGGACGCTTCGACGAGAGCATCGGTGGGATTAATGGGAGAAAAATCTCCGCCACCCTCCGGCGGGAAGATAGTTTTCTGTGCCGGTGCGTTATCTGTGCCATTTTAAGGACGGAGATGGAGGTGCATCAACCATTAGCAGCACATGGCGACAATAGTTTTGAGTGTGGAAAGAACTCCGGGAGTGTGGAAAGAACGTTTTGCAGCGGCATTGGCCATTAGAAAGCATTCCCCTTTTCGTTCAATGATGTTTTGGGATGGGAAGGGCGGAAAACCAAAGCAAAAATCGGATGCATTTCTAGAGGAATCCAGATAGCAAAGGGTGGTACAAATGGCTTCAGCATGAGATATGGCTGTGCTCGCATGCTTGCTGTGCCATTTAAAGTGGACAAGATGGGTTTTGGTTTTAATGTTGCACTAAATTTGTTATTAAACAATGTTATCCTGCTCTTAGCTTTAAACATCAAATGTTATTTTAAAGAGATTGAGGTGTGTTTTTTTACAAGCACAGTCTCTCTCTCTCCCTCACGGTACGATGTTTTATGCGTTTCAGCATCATGAATGTCTGGTTTGTTTGTGTTTTCTTTTTTATGGCAAAATTTGCTCCCCCGTTTCAGCACGACTGTTTCTAAGCACCGTGTCTGAACTTTGCCAGTTTAGCCGCCCGCAAACGATTGAGCAATGCAATAAAATCTTGCGCAAATCTTAGTGACGCTCATAAATCAAACGGTCGCTTTTACAGGGCCTGCCCTCGCGCGCTGACCAACCAGCAACGAGGCTACCGACCAACTAAAACGGACAGAAAAGAAATAAAGACACTCGACGCTCGACGCCTTGCCTTGCCTTCACAGCTCCAGCGCAAACCCATCAGCGATGGATAAGACTTTGGGCGTAAAAATCAAGATTGGTAAGCGTAGCTGGAAGTGATTGGCGCTACGTACTTCTTTTTGTTCGTTGGGCGTATGTGCGTCTCCATTCTTCGCACCAAAAATCGCGGTGATAAATGGTGGAACGCGTCATCATACCGCGGATGCGCTCTGCCTGTCCAGTCCCGTTCCGACGCACAGTTGCGCGGGAAAAAGTTCGAAAAGTCGTTTAATTTTATCATCATCATATCCTATTAAAAAGTTTCGTCCCAGCCATGCAAAGCGCGCTTCTCGCGGCGGGCAATTAACGTGGCGGCTCTACTGTAGCGGCGGGATCTGGCGGTTTTCCAATTCCGTTAAGGATGGCGTGAGCGCGTCGAAAGCGTGGCCAGCGCAGTGCTAGGAGCACTGTGTCGTGGCCGGCGAAGGAAGGTGTCGTAAAATTTCATTACTTCTCTAGAGTGACGGGAAGATGTTTCGTGCACGCGCGCGTGTGTGGGTGTGTGTGTGTGTAGGCGCACTTTTGGTGCAGTTGAGCGCTTTGCAGCGATGCACATAAAAGTAGATCTAAGATCTGGTGTTTTTAATTGATTTTTGTATGCCATGAGAGAGCGCTTAAGTGTGCTTGAGATGCACCGAAAACAAAAACCATGAGGAAAGGCCGTGAAAATGAAGGCATAAAATGCAGAGTTTTTTGTTTGACGACCTATTGGAATGATTTTACAATTACTTTAAGTCAAAAGCAGGCTCACGGTGCATTATTCTTGATTTCATTTAATTCGCTAATCAATTCTCAATTCTTCGATTCTTGATCATCAATTTTCATTGAGTCCTTACCGATTTGGATTTAATTCTTGTTGTTTCATGTATTGTTTAGTTTACCACGAACTGATAAAGATATATTATAGATATAAGATATGGAAAAGGAACTGTTTTTGATATTATTTAGAATTTCATTTGATTCCACTGTCAAAAACTGTTACGGTCTCCCTTAGAGCAACATTAACAGCATAGTCCTCCCTTCTAACGTTGCAGTGTACTGGTACACCGAAAACGCGCTCATTTCCCACAGTCCAACAGTGCAACTGTGCAGAGGGAAAAGGCCATTTATCTGGAGTGAAATGTACACCATCAACACTTTACTTGCTTCCTCTCTGGGTAGTAGCCCGCACTAGCACCAGCAGCTTGTCCTCGCTCCTGTTGCTCATTTGTATATCGTCATGGCTGCTTCACAGTGGGCACAGGGAGTGCACAGTTCGAGTCAACCACCACCATCACCACCGATGAATAAGAACACCCGGGCAGCTCGGGGGTCAGGTGTAGTTCCATTAACAATTTCCGTTCCCGTACCATACCGGCAGCTTGCCTGACGATGTAAAAGCCCTTGACCTCACGCGGGTGAAGAATTCTCGTCCGCGGGTGCATTGTGCGGTGACGTATAAGGGCCCACCAGCAAGCCTTAACCTATCCCCCCCCCCCTCGTTAGGGTGCTCCATCAACGGAAGCCATCATCGCTATCAGCATCGTCATCAACAACATGGAGCTGATGGAGGTGTAATGGCGGTGGTGAGTTTCGGTTCGCAATAGGTCAGAAGCCCACATTGCTCCGACTGTGCACTGTGTACACGCACACAAACACACACATACACGAATGCAGGAAGGAAAATGCACCACAGGTGGAGGAGGGAATGAATTCTGTGAGCGACCGGCTGCACTTCTCCGAAGCAATCGTAGGGTAATGAGATGATGAGGTAGACGACTTGTACTTGTGCAGTAGGAGTGCAAGAATGCCTAAAGGAAGCGAAATTTAAAATACGTGTTGAGCAGGAATTTCAAACATGTTGGTAAGGTTTTAAAGGTACAAGTGTGGGGCAATTACGTTTACTTTATTCTGGAGGTAAATAAACTCTGATATGGAGACTAATACAAGGCAGCTTTACCACCGTGCTCTTTCCAAAGTACTTTGCACTAGCTTTACTTTGATTATTCGTTTCTTTGGATTGAACGCAAAGTTACATCAGTTTCACTCTTTAAAATTGCAATAAAAGACAGCATTCATTTTGTCAAATAGTGATTCATTCGAGAGTTGATGTTAGGAACAGAAAAAAGGTCTTTTTGAGCTCCTAAAACCGACACTTTACCTCTTGTTAACCGTCTAATAATAAACGTGCAATTTACCTAATTGCAATAAATGAATGCATGACTACAAATCGACTTCTTGTCTCCCCTGTTTTCCTTTAACATGCACCTTTTTAAAGGGTACACGCTCGTGTGTCGATGGGAAAATTAATCATCCCAAAATGCTTTTACTGCTGAAACGCGTTTGCCTTTAAATCGGCACACGACCATATCGCTCCGTGCCTTTAACAGCGATCTGTCTAATTAGGCGGCCTATCCCCCCGTTCCACGCGAAAACAAAAGCAACCCCAAAGTAAGTGGCAGTGCCGTGTGCCTGTGTTGGGATTTTATGTGAGGTTGGGTTGGGTTTGAGCCAACGCTACGTTTGATTTGAATTCTGCTCGGCCTTTCCCCTGTCTTGGGCGAAAAAAGGCCGGTTGGTGAGGGATTCTCCGGCCCGGGAGTGTCTTTTTGATGTTGTACTTTTAAGAAATTCATTTTTCAGCACCCTTCAGCCGTCCTCCCACTCCGCTGGCATGGTGTGAGTGTCACATTACCCGAACGTCCCCCGGAACTCGGAACCAATTTATGGTCGGTTGTTTCGTTTGCAGAGCAGGAAGGACATTCGACCACCGTTCAAAACAGGGAAGCGAGCTACAGCCGGCAGAATAATGACGATGATGATGGTGATGACGATGACGAACGCGCAACTGAAACCGGAACTGGGCCAATCGGGGCTGTAGCGGCAGTGGCGGCTTGATTTGTTCAGTAAACAAGACGTAGCATTTGCTGTCGGTAAGTGGAGCATTATGGTACCCGAAATTGATATCTTTGATCTCGTTACTTATGATCTCTTATTCATGATGCTCTTCTGTGTCGCTTGAGTGTGTGTGTGTTCGTTCTCTGCGTTTTATCCCGGGTGGTTTTTGTTGCTAGAACGATCCCCCGGGAGAAGAATTGGTCCTTGTTAGCTGAAAAGGGGAATAGCTTAAACAAGGGGAACAGGGGTTGAAAAACACAATTGCCATAATCAGATGACGTCTGCCTGAAGAAGGGTTAAGCATCACATCACATTACACATTTATGCAATGACTTTATTTAAATTGAACCGAATACAGTTAATCAAGTACGCCAAAATGGACAGTATTTGTTAAATATTTGCAGGCAGCATCTGTAATGATCGTTCTACTTTCTTATGCCGAGCTGCTTGAAATGCTTTAATAAATTATCCACTTGTACCGCAGGTCAACTTGTGCTTGACTCGGGGGCTTGAGAAGACGAAAGCGTCCCATATTGTGCAACCAAACCACGGCATCTCCACCACTTGATGGAGCCTGAACGAGCTGGGGCCCGTAGACGACAACCAAGCCGGGCAGGTGCTTGTGTTGGGCAAATGCTACTTTAAAATCCTCTCGACAGTACATTAAAACTCTCGTTACATCGCATTACCCTCCACAATGCTGGCACACGGGCGAACAGGCTTCTACGAACACGGCCAACATCAGGTAACGTTGTTGTTTGTGGTGGGCGGGGACGGTCGGTGATTGTGGTTAAATTTACGTCACCTTGTTCCCGGCGGTTGATGAGGCTTACCATTCGTCATGGCGGTGACGAATGGTTTTTCCTTTCTCTTTCACTCTCTCAGTCTCTCTTTTCCCTATGCTCTGCTATCGTTATCGTGGTCCGGGATGTCCGGAAAAGCCTCGCACGTCTCACCCATCCACCGCGTTTCTCGGAAGCCTCCCCTTGCGCCAACTTTTCAGCTTTTCCGGACGCTTCCCGGTAGCATACTTTTGGAGTGGGTTCATTGATGGGGAGTTTGTGATAAGATTTTTGACAAACAACAGTGTCCCTCCATCCAGCACAGACTGTGACCTTCTGCGTGTGTGTGTTTGTGCGCCACAGCCACCGCGCAAAACGCAATTATCCTCGCGCAAAAGATGACTGTAAATTGACTCAAAGTCGTCACGCACCGGGGCGAGTGATGAGAGGGAAAGAAATCCGTAATCTTCTTACTGCCAGAACACTCACAGGCAGTGGTATATTATTTACTGTTTTTTTTTGTTGGTTCCTTCGGTTCGCCACACGGTGGTGTAAGTGGTTTCAATCAAGATCATAAATACGCTATCAGCGCTACTAAGCGCCATCGGTTGATTATGACACTCAGGGAGTGTTTAATGAGGATTTATATCGTTTAAAGGTGTCCGCAGTGTAAGTGATGGTTGGGAGAGAGAGAGTTTGTTTTCCTTTTTGCTAATCCTAGGAACACTTCTGTGAAGAAGCGCAATGTTTCGTTAGTGTAATGAGAAGTTTGACTGAGAAATCTATGAAAGTAATTTGAATGGATAAACAAACGTGATATTACCAGACAAGAGAAGGCTATAAAGTACAATCAAAGACAGTTATTGATACTAACAAGGAGGATATTAATCCAGGATATGGGTAGAATGTAGAATACGGAACAAATATCAATAATGTCTAGCACAACAGTAGCCAAAACTCATTGAAGGTATTGGAAAAGAATAATGTTTTCCATAGAATAAAAGTGCCTAGAGTACTACAGGCCAGTTCACACTGTGTAGTTTGAAACATCGTCGTATGATAATCGGGGAAAAGTATAATTGATAGCAATTCCTCATCAAAGATATCTCTCTACCATTCAATCTTTTTAGACATTGCTCTTGTTCATAGTGACCAAAACTGGAACCAATAATTTCACCTGTCTAATTGATTTGCTCGTTGCAAATCATCTTTCCATGATGTTACAATGTCATAAAAAAATCTGACTGAAACAATATCCATATCAGCGTCACGTACTCAATTGTGATAATCAGAGGTAATACTCAGAACGGTTGGTGTGACCAATACATGTCATGACATGTTTGCGACCATCGCTTGGTCAGTCACTATGTCACGACTTTTTTTGCTGTGATCAGTTTTAGCAAAATGTCACTGACATAGTCATGACAAATTCCGGCTGAAACAAACTCATCTCAGCGTCACAAGCTCTACTGTAATGATCAGAGACGAGCCTCAAAGAGTTGGTGCGACCATCACATGCTTGGTGACATTGTGAGCAACCAACTCTTGGTCAGTCACTTGGTCGCGACATTTTCAGTCGGTGATCATCGCGATGGTCTTGGGAGATATGCTGTAGTGTAGCCGCGTTCACACGTGCGTGCGAGTGGTTCCAACAAACAAAATCAGCATGTTTTCTCGCTCTGTTTGACCCGACAGATAATCAAAACAGATAGAGGGAGAAAGCATGCTCATTTTGTTGATAGAGCCCACGCGCCAAGTATATTCCAAGAATTTTGTGATTATCGCCGACAAAAATGTCGTGACCAAGTGAGTGACCAAAAGCTGGGTGCAAAACTGAATGTCACCAAGCAGTTGATTGATTCTCCAACTGTTTGAGTATCGTCACTGATCATCTCAGTTGTGTAAGTGATCTGATTTGAGCTTCGTTTCAGTCATGGGGTGTGATGACTGAAACAGAGGCATTTGGCAGCACTGTTCATAGCCAGAAAAAAAACATGATTATGCTTGCGGCATTAAGCTAACGAAGCTTGTCAGTCAGAGGATCGCGTTGGACTCAAGAATTCACAAGTCGTGTTCAGCGTGTCATGACGCACTTTTATTGACTATCAGCAATGAGCATCAAGCTACCATGGATATGTTCATTGTTTTTGTTGGCGAAAATCTCGTGATACTCATGACATTTTACAGCACTGGTTACAATAGTCTCAAATGCGCTCCTCCTGTTGGAAGTGTGCTAATGCGTGCTGAACAAAAGTCCAACCCCGATATCGGTTTTGCGCTTTGGTGTGCTAATCAGATATCCCTTTCTTAATGGTGGCCAACTTGCCACTACAATTTGGGCCTACCACAACCACTCAGTGATTTTGGAAGCTATTGTCATTCGATATAAAGCGCGATAAAAAATTCTTCTGAACATCTTCCTCTCAAAACGAAGCTATGAGGGTTTCGTCAGTTTTGGGCATTGGAGGAATTGAAAAGATGTGATGTAGTAACAGATTTGTCCGTCTCGACAGGTCCTTCGAGATGAGCTGTTTCCTTCAGGCGTTGCGAGGAACTCAGCTTCCATGCTGTTGTCGGTGCTGACCTTTGACCCGAGTTTGGTGAAATCCTGAACGACTGCAACAGTGTGTTCACCTATTCGTACGTCATCGCTGCGTGGGTCTGGATTTGTTAGCGGAAACATTTTATTATTTGAAACATAGAAATACGAAATACGAATAAAGGGAGCAACTACAATCAATCAAGCAGAAGTATTGTCTATGTTGCTCGTATATGTGTGTAGTCTTCCCTCCTGCTAGATCTCAGTTACTGCAGGACCAGTTGAAGAAGTGCTCTGTAACGTTAATCTTTATTAATGAAATCAACGTCCTGTAAGCTGACAGCTTAATCTTTCCACTAGATCGCCCTTTCAGGTAATTGTATTCGATGCAATTCTTGATAACAATGTCTGTACGTGTATAAAAAGTGCTAGAAAAACGCATGTGAAGAGTATTATTACTGGAAGTATTAAAGGGTCTTAAAGATTGATTAAGAAGTGTTAAAACAAGATTTGTTAAATGCTTGGAGGGATGTTAGGAAATATTTCAAATGAATTACTCAAAAGAGTATCGTACTCAATGCAACATTTTGCACCAGCTAGCCATCTCCACCATGCGAACGCTTGTGTGCAGCCAAATGGCAAATAAATTACACACACTTTCGCAGCCTGACCCCTTCTTTATCAGTACGCCTGTCAGCAGCGTTTCGCACTTTACTCATTTTAAGCCGTTCGCTTCACCTTTCAAATCGGTTCAGTTATGTGCTGTAAAAACTCATTCTACCTAACCTTCCCAGGGATATCGATTGGGAAGGGGGTGGGGAAAACGGGAGTCCTCCCGGAGCAGTAAAAACTAAAAGATCACTTCCGGATGGTCGGAGGGAGAGAATGTATAAAACGAAGGGAAGCTGAAAAGAAAGCTGAACACTGTCACAGTCTACCGAATCGTAATATTTATCGCTATTCGCCCGAAAAAAAGCGCCTCCCAACCAACGCACTACTGTGAGAGGTGGGTGCACGTAAATTCGCATTAAAGCGTAAAATATGAGTCTCCACCGACCTGTCCTGTACGCTGCAAAACCCGGGGAACCCGTTTTCTTTGTTTTGTTTCCCTCCCCATCTGTTTCGGGTTCGACGGGAACATTTGCGCCCGTTCTCATCCACCTCCGCGTGTGCATGCAAAACCCCTCAAAAGGAAGGAAATGGTTTGTGGTGCGAGTGCCGACCACCGAACACACATTGACAGGAAGTGAAGTCGTTTTTCGGCGTCGACTGGTGGTGTTGGCCGGCGACGCCGACTACTACCCCGCCTGGGTTTGGAAGGACAAGCACACTGTCATTCGGTTTTTCGATGAAAAGGGTATCTTTTTTTAGTGTCTCTCTCTCTCTCTCTCTCTCTCTCTCTATGGGTGGGTGGATGGGAAAATGTGCTTTCATAGCGCATACCGGCCAGTCAATTGACAATGGAAAGCATGATTCGCTCATCTTGTGCTTTGCTGAAAGCGGCGGTGGAAACGCATCATATGTAAATCACACCGGCTCACTTTAGGTGCCGAGCTGATAAGACCACACACGTTTTTTTCCCAGGGAGTAAGGAGGGAAAGGAGGGGCTAGAAAGCGCACAAACGTGTCCTCAACGAACGCTGAAGTGCTTTTTGAGGGTTGGTGAAAATCAGCAAAAAAGGTAATGCAAATGGTTATGGGAAAAGAATTTTCATGTAATATTCCAGCAAAGGATTTAGTGCATTGGACAAGAAAAAATGTGAAGCGAAATAGTTAAGCGCAATTTTGAAACCGATCCTAGCATTCACACGGTAAACGTTACTCAGCTGTAATCGGGAAAAAGTTGGCTCTAGTGACTGTTATTAAAACTGCGACATTAATTACACAAGCACACAAACTACAAGCAACTTGTTTCGTTCCACTTTTCCATAATCCACTGAAGTGCACTTCAGTGTGGAATAAAATTATTTATAAATATGCAACCATATTATCGCACCAACAACACATCAAAAAGCAACAGGCAACAACGTACAACAAAGTGCCGTGGAAATAGTTCTCGGGAAACGATCGTTCCGGCAGGGTTTGTCGAATGGTTACAATGTTTCGGCTGTAGCGTTTATGATTTATGTCAGCCGCTTGATGCTTGTGATTGCCTTTGGCCATCTTCGGCCAACAATGTTCGCTTAAGCGCTGTAACACAACATTGTAGCAATCAAAGCGCACGAGAGTTGTGCACACGTATGTTAGTGTGAACACAGTGGTAGGCAAAAAAAGACAAGTTCCCATTTGCGCCTGCATTTTTTTCACACCAAAAAGCACAAAGAGCACACAATCGAACTGCGGCTGCCGGAAGTGGTGCAAACCGCATCGGGTAGTAGCATCGGGAAACAATCGTGGTGGCGGTGACGGGCCCAACATAAATTAACTGTCCCATCAAACGCACGCAACGCGTACATCCGCAGTGCCCGGGCAGTGTCTTTGATTTACGAGTGCATTCCCGTGAAACATGGAGCCTGCGTTTTTTTTAAAATGTGTGTTAAAAAGACTCATCCTCACGATTCGTTTTCAGCTGGAACTGGAAAGAGAGAGAGAAGAACCGGAAAAATATAAAAATCGAATATTGATTAAAAGTCACATTCGTCATGCATCTACACGGGTGGACAAGGGCAGGACGGAAAGGGGGACAATAATTTTTCACCAGCACAATTATTGTGTGCAACCTTAATTTCCGGCACCTTCCTCCCCTTTAAAAACCTGTCAAACTAGTGGTTCGAAAAAGGGCTGCAAATTAACGAACAGTCAGAATTGGGTAAACGTTCAACCGGAATGGGAAGCCAATTTGCATGACTTTCTTTCCTGTAGGCAGAAACACATGCACAAACACATGCACAGAGACACTATTTTTTTTTTGCAAAGTTTTATTCCCCCGGATGTTTCATTTATTTCATTTGTTGTCGGTTTCACGGTAAGTAATATGATTTATTCGCTTTCGGCCTGTAGGACATGGGATTGGAACATCCTATGCCTATGCCGTTGCGGGTGCGAGTCTCGCTTTGTTGGTATAATTTATTCCGAAGGCATATTTAATAATCTTATCTCCCGTTTTTTTTTTGCTGTTCTGCTTTATCTAGTTGCTTCTACCGTACAAATTACAAATGGGCAGGTGATTCAGAATGGAACGTTAAAACGAAACGGCAGACGGCATTCCATCATCAAGAATGATGACAGTTTATGCATGAAAATTCAAAAGACGCAACGCCATTCTTTTCTGCGAGTGGGTCCTTTTTTTTGGGAGTCCTAGCCACCTCGTATCCACCTTCTATCGGACCTCAGGATGGTTAAAAAAAATGGTAATTTCATGTACTGAACACCACAACCCAACACGTACGGGAGAGGGAAACGACAGCGTCTGCGTGTGTGTTTGTCTGCTCGTTGATAATATTTAACATTTACTGCAAAAATTTAGCCCCCGGGGTTCGCGTCTTTCTCGAACACGAACACGAGCAGGGCAAGGCAAAGGTTGTAATTTTGCAATATCTCAAGGTCCTGGTGCGCACTGGTTACAGATTTTCGGTCCGTGTTGTAACATTGTAGGGGTGTGCGTTGTCGTAGCGTTGCGCGGTTTCAGCTTAAGCAGGGGAGGCCCAGGCCGAAGCTACTTTGTATGCGATGCATTGGCGCGACAAAATTAGGAAACATAGAATACGAAATTATGATATCCAGCATGTTCCAGGGAACAGTAGCAGCAGCAGCAGCAGCACGGGCAACCCTCAAAACATCACGCGATGTGGTGTGTCGCTCTTTGCAGGGCAACATTGCCCTCTTCATCTGCTCCTTCTCACTGTGAGGCGCAAAGTATGGGGTTTGGGCGGGATGGCTGGGTGAAAATTGCGATACATTGCATGGCCTGAGGGCAAGAAAAACAAATTGAGCTTGTTTTTGCTGGGGGTGAAACGGTGGTGGGGGGTTGATTTTTCCTGCTGACAAGGTTTTTAAAATACTGCCCTTTTCTGCTACTGCTGCTGCTGCTGTGTGCGATGTAAGGTTAGGTTTATCTTCTGTGTTACAATGGATGTTTGTAAAAAAGCGTAACGAGGGATTAACTGGAAATCTGGGCATTGCTTGTATTCAAGGATGGCGAAGCGATTTTTTGTGTAAATTTAGATTGGATGATTTCGGGTAAGATCTTTGTTGTAGTTTAACAATGGAAGAGGGTTTATTTTTTTGTTATTCATCTTACGAAGTTTTAGCTTCAAGTAATGAGTAATCGTGACTTATTGGCGTCCGCTCAGAAGCGTATCAAAATTGCTTATTAAAGAAGCAATTTGTAATTTTGAATCACAATGTCAAACCATTTCCAGCCAGCTTTAAACGAATGGTTTCCATGGAAAAGATAAATTTCCCTACCACACAACTTTTACCCACTTTCAATGGTGTGTGTGTGTGTGTGCGTAGTAAAACAATTTTCCAAAACTTTGCAGTACTTGCTCCCCCGGTATCGTCGCTTCGTATTGCGTTTCGTGCAAAATTCGTTGGGTGACAGCATCGACAGACGACTTGGAAAAGTCGTCAAAGTTTTGTTCCCAGACCAAGTCCACACGGCACGCTTTATGCTGCTGGACCACTCTCTTTGCGTGATTGCTGGTTTCTTCCTCTGCTTTTGCGTTGAATAAAGGCTGTTGGACATATTAAATGAATCCTCTGTCCACTGGGCAAGGGATGGTGCAAGATTGTGTGTTGAAGCTGGTCTCATACACACACAATGTAAGGGATGTATTCTTTTACGCAAATAGTAGTCATTTGCAGTTTAAGTTGTGAGCACGAGCATTGTTGAAATAATGTATGCAGTTGAAACAAAACTTATCGCAAGATATTTGTTGGTAAGGATAGAACATGAGTAAAGAAATAATCAATTTACAAAAGAAGTGTCGCCGACAGCGGTAATTAGGCTGCGCCAAAAGGGTATGCAATCTGCATCACAACCAACAACAACAACAAATGTCAACAGCGTAGGACGTAGGATCAAGGGCCAAAGGCTTACCAACCAACAACAACAACAAATGTCAATAGCGTAGGGCGTAGGGCCAAAGGGCCAAGGGCTTAGCGATCGCTAGAGCAGCATGTACCAGCAGGATGCATACCTTTCGTGGAAAATTTGTAAAAACAAGGTTTTAAATCCCCAGGGGTAAAAAATAAATGAATTATATTAACTGGAGAAAACAAGAAGTTTCAAAATGGGGTTTTTTTCTACTTACCATAACTACCGCGGTGAGTCATTTAAGGGTTTTATTATCAATGAATTATTTGGGTTCTCCATAGCAGAACAGTTCAGGCTGGATTACCAGGATTCAATTAAGGTTTAGGTTATGCAATATTTCTTATTTATAGCATTTTGCTTGCATTTTACGCTTGAAAACAACTTTTAACAAACATTTTTGTAAAAAAAATCCCAAATTGCATACTTTTAGGCGCTCTGAAAATCTAAAAAGGTTACTAGATTAAGCGACCTCTGTTGGCAATCTTTAGAAACAGAACGCACAATTTGAATACACTAACGAATCACGCTGTAGTTTTCTGTACTGCAAAATACAGCCGACGGTCCTTAATATATGCTTTGCACGAGCCATCAAAAGAAGCACTTTAAAAAATTGGTCAAAACTTTTAAACATCGTCAATTGATATTGGCCTATTTCTTCAGGTCTGTGCTGTACATTTTCACATAAATGTGTGCGTAATATAAAATGCTATGATGAGCTTTAGAGATGGTCTAGTGGCCGAACTGTTCAAGATGGGTCCGGACACCCAGTGTACAAAAAGGGCGACAGGCTGGACTGTGCCAACTTCCGAGCCATCACAGTCCTGAATGCTGCCTACAAGATCCTGTGCCGAATACTGTTTTGCAGACTTTCGCCTCTTGCTACTGATTTCGTCGGCAGCTACCAAGCTGGATTTGTTGGAGGCAAATCGACCACCGACCAAATCTTTATTCTACGGCAGATCCTCCAGAAATGCCGAGAGCACCAGATCCCTACGCACCACCTGTTCATCGACTTCAAGGCGGCCTACGATACCATAGATCAGAATGAGCTATGGAACACCATGCAGCAGTACGGATTCCTTGGGAAGCTGATACGGTTGTTGAGGGCTACTATGGACGGGGTGCAGTGCAAGGTGAGAGTGACGAACATGCTTTCGGAATCGTTTGAATCTCACCGGGGTCTGAGACAAGGGGACGGACTCTCCTGTTTGCTGTTCAACATCGCTCTGGAAGGTGTCATGCGAAGCGCGGGCTTCGACATCCGGGGCACGATTTTCACCCGATCTCTCCAATTCCTTGGCTTCGCGGATGACATCGACATCATCGGACGTACAACTGCGGCGGTGTGCGAAGCGTACACCCGACTGAAACGCGAGGCCGAGAGGATTGGATTGAAGATCAATGCGACGAAGACAAAGTACCTGTTTGCCGGGGCTCTGTACGTGATAAAGCCCTGCTCGGAAGCAGAGTATCAGTTGAGGGCGACGATCTCGAGGTGGTAGAGGAGTTCTGCTACCTTTGTACGATCGTAACTTCGGACAACAACGTAAGCAGCGAAATCCAAAGGCGCATAGTTCAGGAAAGTCGTGCCTACTACGGGCTCCACAAACTCCTCCAGAAGACTCCAGGAACACACGAAATGCGCCATATATCGCACACTGATTTGTCCGGTAGTCCTCTACGGGTACGAGTCTTGGACTATGCTGACGGAGGACGCCAATGCAGACACCAAGGACTATCTTTGGCGGTGTGTGCGAGTAGGGCGTGTGGAGAAGGAGGATGAACCACGAGCTAGCTGAGCTGTTTGGCGGTGCTGATATTCTGACGGTCATCAAAGCCGGAAGGATACGATGGCTGGGACACGTGATGAGGATGCCGGACTCATGCCCCACCAGGAGGGTGCTCGTCAGCGACCCGTTCGGCACGAGGCGTAGAGGAGCACAGCGAGCTCGTTGGCTGGACCAGGTGGAGTCGAACCTGTCGGAGATCGGATGCAGCCGTGGTTGGAGGACTGCAGCCCACGACCGAGTTTCCTGGAAACGGATTGGCGACCTGGCCATGTCTATTAGACGTGCTCGTACATGAGCAGGTCAAGAAGAAGAAGAAGAAGCTTTAAAGATGTTTTTCTTTAGGGTTTTTTTGTGTTTAAATTGCTTATAAAAATTTGTACTCAAAATTGTGCAGATCTGCACTGCCTAATTCAGCGTTTTGTATCTTGAGTCCCAGCTTTCAATTAAACTGCATCGTTTTCTTTCACCTATACCTTATATCAGCATATCAATCAACCATTGTCGGAAGCCTAGCTCCATCGCAGCTGCCGAGCCGCAATAAGTGTTTTCATAATTGATCATTTTCAATAGTTATCACGTAATTACACAATAAATCCATTACGCACGATTCCCACAAACCTGTTTACCTTTCATTACCGGTAGCTGTTGCGATTGATAGGAGCCAGAAGCAAGGGCAGGTCGCACAAAAGCGTGTGGAAACCATTTTCCAATGTTCGGAATGTTCCTTCGGTCAGTTTGCTTCGAAACCACACAACTATGCCACACACACACAGCGTCGAACACATTGCTTGGGTGACATTTGCAAAAGGTGACCGAACATTCCACGGCTTGGACAAACAATATGCGCCCGTGGCTGGCCGCTTGGAAGGCGGGAAGGATAATTAATGCAACGTCGGGTCTTTGCATTTGCATAATTAAAGGTGTCCGTGTCGTGCGGGATGCGTCTTGATGATCAAAGAAAATGGTACACACCGTCTGTGTTGGCCAACACAGGGGTATATTCAGGACCGGTGTCAAGGAGCTAGGGAGTTAGGGTGGCGAAGAGTTAGGGGACGCGAGCGAATTCATAACAGCGAAACTATTTGAAGATGGTTTTGAGTGCGGTGGGAAATGGGAAGCCTGTGCCCAGGGGGTGGGTAAATACTGCAATCCGAACGATAATACAACTATCTGTGCTATTTTAGCAGCAACCCGAAGTGTGGATTCTTCGATACGGTAAACTAATGCAGTATCATTATGCTCGGAGTGGAGTGGTTAGATTGAGGGCAAACAGGATGAAAGATACGTAGCAATATAGGCGACATGGTTTCCAGAGGAGTGTATGTATGTCGAACGCTCAGAAGTAGAACGTTTGATTCACAAATCTTCCGGGTAATCTTCATTTCCGGTAAAAGGGATTACGCCATCGAGGCCTGCAGCAGTTGGAAGAAAGAGTCCGCAAAGCAAAGGGCCAACGGTCCCAGTTGGCATCGGGTTGACAAGATGGGGTTGGAAAAATTGCGTCCAATTCCAAACCACTCACCAGTAATCGCAGGTGGAGGCTGAATGTTCGCCAAATCCTTTCCGAAACAAATGGCACATTCAGCTTGGCCGAGTGAACGCACCTGGAAATCTGGTTCCTCGAATGATTCACGAGAATACAAGCAAGAGAGAGAGCATCTAACCTCATCTCTTTTCAAACAAATCGGTTGGTTTAGGCAATTTTGACCGAACCATCTACGGGGGTTCGTGTCTGACGGGTCCGGTGTGCCTTTTGCGCAATTGGCATCACAATTCTTCCTACACTTCACAGCGGCGCGAAGGGCGGGAAATGGGAAGGCGCACCAGGGAATGTGTAAATTATGTGTTTTATGCCACCGTTTATTCGTTTCCGGCAATAAAACCACATAAAATTATACTTTTTATCTTCGGATTTCAGCTCCTTCGGACCTGACAAAACTCAGCTCACTCCCACCTGCCTTCTCAACTCGTCGTCGTCAGCATCATCATCATCGTTGCTCAGCCGCCTTCGCTCGGGCACGGTATGATATGGTTGAAGGTGGAGAGGGCAAATTATTCGCAGGTTTGTAACCGGATCCTAGGGTTGGTTACCTTCTTGATGCCAGATGGTAGAAGACGAACGATGCGTTGGCTGGGTCTACCCTCAGCTAAGTCCTCCAAAGAGCAGGGAGGAAAAGGTAAAGATATGGTTACCTTTTCTTGGGTTATAATTCAGTGAGTACGGACGTCTTGTTGCCTTTATTTCATATTTGTATTAAGAAAAAAACTTGAAAAGGTGTGATATGATATATAAGTTGAATAAAATTTAGTCAGTTTGAGATAAGAAATTTAATTATTTTGAAAGTAAAGAAATTACACAAAACCTGCCACATGTTTCGATAATAGTTTTCATTTTATTTTTCCATTGTTGGTTTTTGTACAAAATGACAGTTATGTTTTTTGTTGTTGTTTTGGTTTCTTCAATTTTTATTCTATTTTATTCATTTGCTGTTTTATTTTGGGTTTTTAGTGGGCTTTGTGTTTTAGTTTTATTTATGTTAGAAAAACGCATTTTACTTCAAACGATTGGATCCACTGTTGGCAGCTTAAACTCAAAGTTTCTCATCCTTGCACATCGAAACCGATACCTGTTTTTTTTTCATGCAAAGCCCTCGATCACCTCTTTTCCTTTCCAGTATCAATAGAACTCAGCTGAATGTACATCTGCTTGCTACATTCTTCAAACTAGCACGAAACACAACAAATCTCTTACCGTAAAATAGTAAAAAGCCAATCGAGAACCGGGCCGAAAACAGAACTTAAAGTCCCACCGGTCGCCCTTTAAGGACGCTGGCCAACACAGGAGCCCGTGTGTGTGTTTGTGTGTCTGTATGTGTGTTATCTACTCGTTTTGAGGGGGGTTATCTGCTGCGCCGTTGAGCTCCCCGAAATTTAATTCACAGTATAATATCGGTCAGTTTTGCTCTCGTGGTTTGTTTTGTTTTTTTTTATTAGTATTAGTTTTGGCTTTGTTTTGTTGCATTTTCTTCGCTTGCTCCCTCCTTCTAACCTCAACGCTTTCGCTTTTGCGCTTTATTTACAACGGGCTGTGGCCCTGCAAGGTTCGCGGATTTCGGGGAAACACCTCTAACAATGCTTTCTCAATCCTTTTTTTTGTGTGTGGTTTTCTCGCGCCACGTTCGCGACCTGTGTTAACTTATTCATGGACTCTGGACTCTGGAGTAGTGTTGGAGGAGTGTTTGTTGTCTTTTCTCTAGTAGATGTAGATAGTGGGAAATAGCAATGGGTGTGGAACGATGAGGATGATGTGTTGATCATGTGTTTTATGGTAATGTTTCTTCCTTCCCTTTAACCGATCATTATCTCGATCACGATCGTTGTTAGTGAGGTGAAATGGAGTGGTGGAGTGGAGTAGTAACTTATCGCTAGATGATGACGATGATGACACAGGTTTATGCTACAGAGTGGAACCGATAAGCGATAAATGACAACAACAATGTACTGCGGTGGCATGTACAGGGATGGTGGGGGCCCAGAGAGCCCCACCAAACGCTCAAACCTTGCTAGACTAGAGTGCAGTGTTTTAGTTAGGATAGGAAAGATACCGCTTTGTTCGTTAAGGGATAGTTTACAGTTTACAGTACGCATTTTAACAAGCCAGCAATTAGTGTGCTCCATTTCGTGGGGAAGAAAGAGAGACAGATGGGGAGAGGTTGTAGTTGAGGGATAGAGAGCATCCGTTTTGTTAGAGCATTTCTCTTTCTCTTGCCCGACTGGTGGTAGAGATTAGTGTTTGAATGGTGCCGCTAGCAAGTTTGCAATTAAGAGAGTCCATCGTACCATTTGTTCGGCCTCGAGAAAACTTCAGCATTTACTCTTTGCAGTTCGCCTCCAAATTGTGAGGAAATATTGGCACCATTCCTGTGGATACGTGCCAGCTCACGGTTCTCTTCTACTACCCCGCCTGTATCACTATGTTAACAAAACGATGCTCTAACGTTTTATTCTCTTCGTCTCTCGAATCTCCTTGTTTGGTTTCTTTATAAACCAATCAATGCTTGTATGTTTTTTTTCCCATTTATTTTACCTTAACTAGCACCTAATTCCCTAAATGTTGTTTTTGTTATCTCTTTCTTCCTTGATGTTTGATCTTACATGCGAAACTAGTAGGTCTGGCTTTACACAACAACGATGACGCATACGGAACGGAAACCAACCGTTTCGGACACAAGTGTTATAAAACAATGCTTAACTTAGGTGACGATTTCTTATCCGTTTCATGGGAGGGGGCCGTGGGAGTTTAGGTTTGTTTGGCTAATATGTACAGGTTAGTGCGTCACTGCGTTTTTGCTTTCTTTTGTTCTTAACAGCCACATCTCATTCCAGCTTGCAATGAGCCGAAATTGAGCCAACGTTTTGGCACCAAAAAAATAAATAAATTGAAAGGAACTGTAACGAAGAACCGCAATTTAAGCACCATTATATCTTTGCTCATTTTTGTATCAACTTGTATCATTGTCAACATCACTTACGGCTCTCTCTGTATCTCTCTCTTTTGGTTGGGTTCTCTCAACCAGCTCATAAAATCTCGGGGGAGGGGCGCATTTGGTAAATATATTTCGGTCAAAAAATGTGCTCCATTAGGTCCATTTCCAGCTCGTTTAAGGTGTTTGTGTTTCGTTCTACGCACTTCGTGTACATTAAATGTTGGTTTGCAATACGTTGCACCTGTTACAATGTAGTATTGGTTGGTGGAAAATGATCACCCAACGTTCGCAACGTACCCAGTCGGGAGGACATGGTGTACATTGTGGTTCTGGTTCGGATGTGTATAGCTCGATCGTTTCTCGTGTGTGCACGTTGCGAGTGACAGAGAGATCGTCACGGGAAGGGGCACATGTAAAAATGGTCACATCTATTAGAGCTCTTTGCAACAATCAGTAGATTGACAATAACGGGAGAGGGAGAATAGCCAAGTGAAGGTTTGAAGTTTTAGAGAGATCGGTCAGGATTTAGAGCTGATACAAGAGTAAGAGACGAATGAGACGTTGACGACCCATGATGGTCTTCAATTTAAATACCAAAAAGAGTTGCCCAAAACCTACTGGAAACGTTTCAATCCGCTCATTCTGAACAAGATTCCCTCATTATATCGCACAAAGTAAGTTGTGAAGTAGGACGTTAGTCGTTAGTTTTTGAGACAAGAGAGCCATCAAATTAAATTGAAAGTTACAGTTACCGCATAAGATTGGAGTTAGATCACTAGTGGACTTACTATAGACAGTAATAAGGACTGCTGCTGACTGCCATCACAATGAGTGGCAAACTGCTCGCGGCAAGAACGGCTGCATGAGGCCACCCGCATCCACGGCCACCCGCACTGCCACCCGTGCCGAAGATGGGGAAGTGTATCTCTTCCGGCTCCATCAGCTCCTCGTCATCGTCCAGCCCGTTGCCCGGCACGGTGTTGATCGTGTTGGTGTTGATCTTGTATCCCGAGCTACCCCCGGTAACGGTGGTGCCCACACCGGACGATGACGAAACGGAGGAGGAAAGGGAGAAGGGACTACCGAAGGTGCCGGAACCGGCACCAGACGCACCCGATCCCATCTGCTTGTGCTTGAGCGTGTAGTTGACTTTGAAGACCGCTTCCGCGACGCCACCGGGCGAGGAGACGATGAAGTAGAACGTTCGCGGGACCTTCTCGTGCATGTGCACGTAGGTCAGACGTGCCTCCTTGCAGAATGGTGTCGGTAAGTCCTGGTTTGGGGGAGGGAGGGAAGAATGCAAAGCAATCAGAACGATACAGTACTTGTCCGGCACACTTTGAGTTGATTTGCAACGTCCTTCACGTCCGGCACTGATGGCGGGTCACGTTTGCAATCAACCGAAAGTGGATTGAAGAGTTTTGAGGCCAAAGTTTTAGCCAGTCTGCTCTGTTTGCGCTACTCGCTGGCCTGTTTGTGGTGATGATTAATTTGAACGTTTCTAAGCGGCTACTTACGATGAAACCATAGGCGAGCACGTCCGTCCCGTACTGGTTGCCGGGCGTGTAGACCCGATCGCCGTGCAGCCAGCGGGCCGCATACGCCGGCGGGTTGGCACAGAACTCCACCGACAGATGGAGCGGCGAGCCCGGGTAGGCGACGGGTGTCATGTTGCGGGCACTTACACTTGGAGCTCCTGTAATTAGGCCAAAAACAAAACAAAAAAATAGGGAGAAAGAACAGTTGAAAATCCCATTTTAACTTTATCGTTTGTACAAATGAAATGTATTTTTTCGCTCTCTCCCTTTCAGTCTAGCATGTCAGCACGCCAGACGGGTTGGAATGTCCCTCGCTCGCGCCAACCGAACGTAATGACTTCCATTAAATGAGACAGCTCTCGAGGGACGTATTAAATGAAAAGAGTGGTCAACTGGACCGTCCCATACCGAAGAAAGATACATTATATTTACAAAAGTACTCAGAGAGAGAGAGAGAAAGGATCTACGAACGATATTAGAATATGCGCGTCCGGGGACCTTCCATGAATCATTCGAGGCAAAAACTGAGAGGCTTTTGCCGGCGACCGATTTGCTAGAAATAATATTTTAATGCAACACCGGGACGATTGCATAAATTTCACCCGAAAGGTGAGTTATTAAACCGGACCGCTTTTATCTCTCCTTGGTGAAACGAGGGCACGGTGGTGGATTACAAGCGAAACACGGCACGCTAACTAGTGCCATTAGCGTGGTAAACGGTTTTGTACGAATTCCGATTTCCACAATGCTGACAATTTGCCCTTACCAGGAATCCCGGTGTTGCGCTGTTAAATGTTTTATCCTGTGTTTTTTGTTGTTGTTCGTTTGGTCGTTGCGGGCGCGCGTGTGTAATAACTCCATTTGAAATGGCAATGGAGTGCAACAAGGGAGAGGAGGAGGCACAAACCACCACTCGTCGGTCAACCAAAGCTGTCAAATTCATTTATTCAACAACGATCATAAATATTCAATTCGCGCTCGGTTTGACACCGCGCGGTAAACCGCCGCGCGTTTTGCGTGATGGAGTGCGCTGGAGTGCAGCGTTTTGACAAACAAAAAAAGAAATAAGAAAAAGAAAATGGAAAAAATAATACCAGCAAACCGAGAAACATTTGCTAGCTATGTATGGTGTGGCGTTGCATTGCAATTTTAATGATTGTATTGAGTAGAGCGCATTGTGTATTGTTGAGGTATAAAAGGGGCGTATAAGTCAATGGCAATGATTGGCGAAGGGGCTTTTTTTGTTGTTGTTGGGAAAATGCATGAAATTCTTATGCGCACTCTGGTGCTCCAGCGAATGCATTGGCTTCTGGGGTTTGAAAATTTAATCCACTTGGTATCGGAGGTGGTGTACGCTAGACCTCTCCACTCGGTTTATTGTGTATTGTGCACTCTAAGCTTTTGAGATATTTTTAAACCCTTTTTTGGTTGTCTCCGACTAGTTTCATGTCAGCAGCAGCACACAAACATGGAAGAAAAGCGCACTCTACATTGATGGCAGCAAGCAAATATATCATGTGTCAAACGTGGAATGTGACAGGAAGGGCCCACATGTCCTCAATGTCCTCGCACACACACACACACGCTCACAAAAAATACACACCCCGAAATTGTGTTAAAGCAAACACTTCGCAGCGACGATTCGATTTGTCAAATTTGCTCACCGTCTGTTTGCTCTAAGCTCGCACACAGAGGATTGGTGCAAGCGAACGCACAAGCACACGCGTACCAGCTAGAATGGGTGGTAGAAAACCTTCCCCCAAAAAAGGCCACCTTCTGCACATCTCGACATCTAAATGCGTTTGTGTGCAATGGGTTCAATCATTGGGTGAACAAAAAAACAGCAAAACAGCGCAAGAAATCCCAAACACATTACGGACATTGGAATGAAATTGTCTGTGGCGCGTTAAACAATAGTGCGTGCGTGCCTCTGCCCGGTCAAGCGCTCTGTCGAATGATTTTTTTTCTGCCTGTGTGTGTGTGTGTGTCTGTGTGTGTTATCTTCGCCCCAGTTTTGTCTCCCACTCCCGCTCTGGTGATTCAATTTTCTCCTTCAATGTTGACTTTACTATGCGCAATGGAAATTGAATTTCGCACAACAAAAGCCGAGCCCAGGGTGTTGTGGTGGATTATTTGCTGGCAACATCAAGGCAGCATAGGCATAAAACAATGGCATGTGTGTCCAAGAGCGGTGCGCGTGTGTGCGTGATATATTTATTTTAATCTTTATTTTATTTGTCAAGCTTTTGTTAGGGGGGGGGGGGGCTCTTTGCTCAGCGGGATGATAAAACATAAAAAATGGCCTTTATTTGGTTTTGCTGTCAACGATTCAACGATTCTGGCACGTATTTGCATCTAATTTAATTTGATGAATACGCCACAAAGAGCTATAAGTTTGGTCATTTACTTTTGTTTTTTAGGTACTTTTTATTAGGCTTTGCGGTGTTAATTTCTTTTTTTATTTATTATTATTTTTATCAATGCATTTTATTACCTATTTTTTAATATTTTCTTTGTTGGTCACGATCTTTTGCGTGTTTATTATGCCACGCGTGTGATATCCTCTTTCTAACTCTTTTATATGTTTGTGGTTATCTTCTAACTTGAAATCTGATCAGCATCTGTGACATTCACCATAAGTTACATCAGCAAAGTTGCTATTTCATCGCCTGAGAAGCAAACAATCCAAACAACAAAACAATCCAAATCCCTTTTAGCACAACAGTGCCGCTCGAAAGCAAACGTCGGCGCTTAAAACAAACGCACCCGAAACACATCCACTTGGGTGCCGTTGTGTCTGATTTGTAACCGCAAAACTAATTTACCACCAAGCGTTTGGTACCGTTTGCACCGAACGGACGGGCCACGAGATGCTAGTAAATAAATACGAACAGTGCCAGTACCCGCGGAACGTGAACAAATTCGGACAGCGTTTTGCACCGTTCTGCTGCACCCAGCCAAGGGCATGTTCAGCCGGGCACACATCCTGTTGAACATTTGCCCACAACTTTCCACCGAACGGGGGCTGCGCTGCACCGCATCGTGCGGGCGCAGGTGACGACGGCTGGTGAAACATTCACTCGCATGTCAGCGACAGTCAGCTTCAGACTCGCCGGTGCCACACGCACACCCGCGTGTGCGGAGATGTAGCAGCCCGCTACAGCGCCGGATATCCGACTGCGAAGCAATGGCATACTGCCGCCATTCGTCAGGACGCATCCCAAAAGCCATCCGGCCGTGGCGATAGCGGCACACAAGGCACAACACCGGAAAACGGAACTCTGCCACAACGTAAACAACGCGGTTTTGCAACTGTGCGCCTTTGCCGGGGTGCTTTGGAGCGCAAAATTCAGCAGCTGGAAGGTCGGTTGGCAGCCACCAGTTAGCAAGGGCGGGTGCGGGATGCTGGGAGAGCTTCGGGGAGGGAAGTTGTAAAGCAGAGTTTCAATTATCGTAATGGTGTGCAGATTCGAGAGCGATTGAAAGTGAACATTTCGGGCGACACTTTCGAGAGTTTCGAGTTGGCGAGCTTTTTTCGAGGGATGGCCAAATTTTGGATGACCTGAAAAGGCGTACTTTGGACTGTGAAGGGGAACTCGTTTTTCCCGGTGGTAATTGTATCCTCATGAGATGGATGGAAGTAAAAGTTTAAATGGGCTCGCCAAGAGCGTTTGCAAGCGTGTTGAAAACTATGTGAACGTAGTCTGACTCCGGCTAGAATAGATGGCTTGGGGCAGTTTTATGGCACTACAAGGATGTAATTTACTGCAGTTTTTTTTAAATCCGGATGATTTTAATTATAGATTATTGGATGTAGAAGTACGATGTAAATAGATAGATAAATACAGAGTTTTTCTTGCCATTAGAACTTTTTTACTAGTGAGTTAAATGCATTTAAATCATGTCAGATCATTCAAGATAAGATGTATGCTCAACATCACAGAAATGGCAAGAGAGAAACCCTGCAAGTAAGGATATTAGGATTTAAGGTACCTGAAAAACATCCTCATTCCTATCAGCTATAAATTATTTAAACTTAAATTACTTACAGGAGATAATCAATTCTGACGAAGATAATCAAGGATGAATCCTAAATTCGTAACCTCGAAAATACTTCAGGACTTTACCTGAATGCTTCAATCGCCAATGATCGGAATTTGAAATTCTCAATTTAATGTATGTCCCAATCATTGCAGGAACGTGCTTTAAATAGGACCAATCAATGGCACAGCGACAAAGGAATGGAAAAACCTTGCAGGACAATTTCTTATCCATAAGTCAATTATTTGCTTGAATAGCTCTTTCGAAATGGCTTTTGTTTCAGATTTTCCAGCAGTTTCCTGATGCTTGCCCTTGGAGTTTCAATAAAAAAATTACATCCCGAGAAGAACCACCATCGTTCGAAATGGCCCCTGTGTGTGTGTATGTGTGGATGAGTCCGTCCCATTGTGATTGCAAATTATGGTCGATTTTATAAATTATTATTCAACCGTCAACCGTCAACCGTTTTGACATTTGCTGCACAGCGGCATCGGTGTAGCTTGCTCCAATAAGCTCGCCAGCTCGGCTTCTTTTTTTTTACGATCCATCAAATTACGACCCGTCCAACCGATTCTCGGCGTCGTTTATGGCAGCTGGATGGATTGAAGTAATTTGGAGCTGAATAATTGAAGCATTAATTTTTGAACACGAAGAAGACGCTAGAACTTGAACTGTGATTGGAGCAACCGCTTCCAAGCACATTGATTAGTGTCTGTGTGTGTGTTTGTGTGTTTGTGTGTCTGTGAGCAAGGAAACTTCCCAATCAATTGCCTATAAACGGCTACATTAATCAAGCAGATAGGACAAATTGTATTAATATTGCAGCAAATTGTTCGCGCTCGCAGCGCAATGTGACCAAGATACCGGCAACAGCACCATCAGACACGGCGATGAATAAAATAGTAGCGAGAAATCATTTCTTGTTGGATGGCAGCTAGCACCGAGTTCGGTAAATAATTGGGTCTATTATCGAAATTGAAGGCATGCAGGAGAGTACACACGCGCGAGCGCGCTTTACACTCCGCTCTTACCTTTGACGGCAATGGAGACGGTTTGCAGCACTTCGAGCTTTTTGCGATTGTTTGCATTCTGGCCGACGCATTTGTACGTCCCGGCGTCCTGGTACACGACATCCTTGAGGGAAAACTGCCCGGTGGGTGTGTAGATACCGGCCCCGAGCCCTTTCAGCCGGGCCGTCATTGGATCCAGATGGGACCAGCAACCGAGCGAACCTGGAGGAGTGCAAGCGAGAGATGGTAAATAGGAGCATGGGGCCAGTCATTTAGCTAGTAATTGTGTGCTACAAACCTTGTGGACACTGCAGGGTCACGGAGCCACCGAGCTCAACTTCCATCTGACCCGCTTTGAAGGGATTGGTTCCGGTTTGATCTGTGCCAGAGGCGCTCGATTGGGAGACGGGGCCGTTGGATGATCCTCCCGCAAGTGAGCCCCCGGGTGATGGCATCGAGACGGACGATGAGGAAGACGAGGAGGAGGAGGAGGAAGAGGAGGACGAGGAGGAACTGGAGGAAGACGGTGACATTGGAAGATCCTGCTCGACCGGTTCGGATGTTACGTCCACTGGTTCGTCTGCGAAATGGGAGAATTGATTGTTAGAATTCAATATGTTGGGAGAAATTACAAAGTATTTGTGGAGGTTTGTACATTCATTGAATTCTATTGAGGCTGGTGTACGGCAAAAATGATACG
>SIXB01001064.1:0-48159 GCA_007018985.1 Anopheles bwambae
CAGACACAAACAAAGACACACACACACACACGCACGCCCAGCTCCAATAGCTCCCGGGTACGAATGAATACCGAATGAGCGTCTCGTACATACGTTCGCACCTTATTGCTTCCGATTGCTCCCCCGAAGTGGCAACCGAACTTCATCCCCGCAGCCCACTGTTGCCCGGCCGTCTTGCTCACCGGAAGCTCGAAATTCCACGTGCTTCCGTTTTATTTTTATTACATTTGAGAGTGGCATTTTTCCTTCCCCGGTGTGTATGTTGAAACCCTTTTTTTTTGGCGTTCCGTATGAGAGAGATAGAGTGCTGTCGGCCAATCGACATCATGCACACAACGTTTTGGGGTGGGGTTGGGTTGCAACTAAGTTCGACACAAAAAAGTCCGGCTCCCGGTGAAAAATAAAACAGGTGAAAATAAACACGCTCCCTTACCCGCCTTTGCTCCAATGGCATGGCGCTCGATTATATGTTTTCGTTTCGAAATTCGTACCGGCTTGCAGGTGGAGCATACCGCTGGAACACACACACACACTCGAAACCCGGTCGGCAAAGGGAAGGAGGGCAAATATTTATGTAGCTGAGGTGTGCATTGGGTTAACCCGACCGCACACGAGCAAAAGGGGGGAAAAAACTCCTCCCAAAACCCGGCCCAAAACCAGTGTTAGTATGACAGCGCGACAGCGGACAGAGACACAACTAAGCAACAGCACAGCTTTGCTTCATAGATAGTTGGAAAACTAGTTGAAATAGAAGGAAGGAGGAAGGTTCAACACATACACGCAACAACAAACCCCAAAAAAAAAAGCTTCAACAACACAACCCACCTAAACCGCAACATGGACTGTCAACCACGGAACCGGGGCCACTGGTCAACCGTGAACCGCATGCCTCTCGCCTTTCCCCCAGCGCACTCTCCGCACGACACACGGTACGATAAAGTTGGACCGACTGGAATGGAAAACCAAAAAAAAGCGCACCCGAAAAGGTGCTTTGTATTTTCCACCCAGGTCCGGTCCGGGTCATCTCCCCGGACGGTGTCGACCTTCGAAACCCAAACACACCGAGGCAACGGTGGCAGTGAAATCGGTGTGTTTACGATGTTCAATTTTTCCCGTTGGCCGGCGGCCACTTTTCATACGGTGGAAGGTATGCAACTGATAAGCGTCCGCTATTGTTTCCTCTCCTTGGCCTGCCAAGCGCCAAGGTTGGTCGCGGGAACGATCGTTTGGGGAATTTATGCGCTCCCGTTTTTCTCTTTGGTGGGGGAACTCCTGCAGCTCCTTCGATCACAAAGACCCGAACACGATGGCTGCGAACAAGGCAGGGCCCGAGGGAAAACTCGCCCGAGGTCCGGTTCTCAAAATTGGACCCATCAAAGACATTGACAGGAAATTAGCGGGAGCCGGAAATTGCCCTGCCTTGGGCTGAAGTGCTCATTTTGATGGAGTTAGAGGAAGGGAGAAAGAGACAGTGTGTGCGTGTAAGTAGAGGTAAGTTTGTGTTGATGCAGCTGCCTGCGGCAAGTCACAGCCGGTAGACAGTAAGCATGGGCCGGTTTAATTGATCCTGAACCGGCGCAGTTCGTTCGGTGACGACTGACTGTGACACTAAACCTGAACGATCAAAGTGGGTTGTGTTGCTGGACAAAAGCACTTTCGCAAAGGGTGTAACGGGCGGTGGGAGCTGCTGCCATCAATCAATCAGTTGGCAGCAAATACGAGAAGGTAATAAATCGACACGTCGTCCAGTGCTGGCTATCAATCAATGCAAAAGTATACCTCGATCCCGGGAGTGAACCTGTTGGGGCGAAACTCCCGCCGCCATGCTCTTTCTATTTGCTAATAAGATTTCCAGCCACGCTTTCGGCGCAACGCTTAGCAACGGAGCGAAAGCTGCACGGGTTGAGGGTGTTTGTTTTCTCTTTTCTTTTCGTTTTGTTCTACCACTTGGGTAGGGGCATCCACGGTACCCCTTTTTAGTTTCCGTGGCACCCCAAACGTCGGTTTGTTAGCATTCTCCACCCTCTCGTCCGCAACGGGTACGGGTCAAAGTTCCGGGCTGTAAGATTAATTGAGTGTAAAGTGAAACTTGCCCCGGCTGGCTCATGATGACATGGCTGAACCACGCTTCTTCCCTCACTCCGAGGCTCGCTCCCCTTCTTCATCCTTCACACACAAGATCGATCGAGCGGTGAGCGCGTGGCCCGCTCGCCTTCCAACCGAGACGGAAGGCTTTTGGTGCGCCATCTTAATATCCTAATTGAACCCCCGGCCCCTACCCTTTGCGTTTGGCTTGAATTGGCTTGCCCGAGCGACGGCTGCCCCCGGAAACCACTCTGCCCCCCCCCCTCCCCCCTTCCGTCTCTCCAGGAAAGGCTAAAAGTACGAGCGCAAATAAAGTGTTGATTAGTGATTAATTATGAAAAGCTTCTGTTTTTCGTGCTCCGGTTTCGCACAGTTCCATCCGCACATTGTGCCCTTCCCCGCATCGCTCCCGTCACTTCCGGGGCCACCTCGTGAGGGTGAGAAGGTCCGTTAAGATAACAAACCCAATACTGTGTGTGTGTGGGTGTGTGTGGGTGAGTGCTGGTGGAAAAGTTTTCTGCGAAATTTTAAAGGTGCCTAATTTGAGTTGTACACTCTTTCTTGGGCTACCATGACACGACTCACTTTGAGCGATGGCCGTCACCAGCCATTGATAGCTGGAAGCGTCCCGTCGAGCAGTGCAGGCGTCACGCAGCACACTTTCACCGCGTCTTCGGGGCACGTTTATTACTTTGATCAATTATTGGTAAATTAATTTACGGCACAACAGATGCTCATTGATTTCGGCTACCTACTTGCTGCAATCAATCGTTCGGAATCAGTGGGAGGCATTTCATTAAACCGGCGCTCATTACGGAGGTTTGGGTTCATTTTTATCTCGCACTACAATGCGGTGCGCTGATTAATTAATGACATACCTTTCGGGCAAATGTTAGTTTAATGAGCTTGCATGGAACAAAATCTCATTTAATGCTGCAAATAATGATGTCGCTATACGTCTATATGAACGCAACGCAGTCAAGGGTGTAAGAAGTAGTTCCGTCAATATAATAAATTGCTAGCCAGTACTTATTCATGTTATACCTTCGCTGTTAACCAGAGCACAATTTATTAAACAATTTTGTAAGCTAATTACGTATGAAAGTTTAATGCTGACCAATTGAATTGGTGCGACAGTAATGAAAGAGTACACAATTATTTTAAAAAAATAATTAAAAAAACACCACTCGGTTGATGTAAAATTGATTGGTAGTAAAGATGTTTAGAATGATTTTTAACTTCTTTTTTTTCAAGGTAAAATTACAATTTAAATTTCATAAAGTTAAACCAGAACAAACTAATAGTTAAAAATCAAATAGTTTATTATGAAAAAAAATATTAACAAGGAATTACAGATGAATTAATAGCATAAATGAAATGAACTTGAACGTTGTGTGTTTCAAACAACATTCCCAGCTTGCGTGAATTTAGTGATTATGACGTGTTAACGCAAAATATCATTGACAGGGTAATTGTAGCATCTTATGCGTTTCTCATGATTCGAATAATGTATTTCATATTCCATATTTTAGTTCATTTGCATAGTTTGCCTCTTGGCTAAAGGTGATACCATTACGTACTAAATCAAACTTACATACTAAACCGAATGTAAGGCCAATAGCAAGCAGCACAAATATGGAGTAAGGAGTTTAGGAAATGGATAGTAGACGGGAACGAAAGGAAGGTAAGGAGCGATTACAATCAAACAAGTGGGATGTGGAGTTGAACATTTGCTTAGCACGAAACAGAGGATATCTCTTCGCGCTATAGCTGCGGCGACATGTAGGAACAAGTAATGGAGGACGAGTACGAAGGACACGAGAAGTTACATAAAAGGAGATTGACGAGACTAACGATGGTGCATCGACACAATGGAGAAGAAGTGAGGCTAAGAAGGAAGATTGGGCAATGGATTGGCAGGATTCTAGGGACACTGAACCGAGCTAACGAAATATTTCCTCATCAGAAGGAAGAGCAGAGGAGTTAACCCCAAGATCTTTGCGAGCAGCAAGTCTTGCAAAGAACCTCTGCACATTCTCAGCAACGACTCAATACGGACCCTGGCCGACGGCGATGAGATAACCGAACAGTATTCAAGCAGGGACCGTACCAAAGATCAAAATAGTATCTTAAAACACAGAGGAACAAAGAAATCACATGTCACACGTTTGAACACTCCTAGTTTTACGGGCCCTAGTGACCAGGGAGTTAAGATGGTTGGAGAATGTAAGACCACATCCACAGCAAAACATCAAAGTCCTTGACGACATAGACGCGGTTTAGCATCGACTTTATCCATGATATACGCATAGGTGATTGGGGAGCCGGTCTGCCCCGAATCAACCGTGCCCCCTTACGTAGGACTGACTATCCTGCCATGGTAACAATAAGTCACTGAAAGCCAAGATCACTTCACTAGTGGGTACAGGCAGGCCTTGACCGGCAGCGGTTGTTGTGCCGAAAAGAAGAAGAAGATTGGGGAGCGGGATATGGACTAAAATCATATAATTTCCTGAAACAGACCAATTGTGGACTAAAATGTATTCAAACAGACGTTTAAGTAACCCAATCCACACGTTTAGAAATGCTTTCAAACGTTCTTTTTGCTTTCTAGCCATTGATGAAGCTTTAAGAGCCCTATCAACTGACAGCTAATGTCAGTTGAACAGTTGGATAAACTGTTTCCCACGTATTGATGTGCTGGTTGCCGTCAGCAGTTTGGCGCTTTGATTAAAGGCAGCAAGTGCAGCTTTAACGTACACACTGATGGACGCGACCGCCGCGCGATAAGTACCGACGTGCTTCAGCGCAATACGAAAGCACAAGTACACAATATAACAATTTCTCAACCCGTCCGAACGAAACTTCGCCCCCTTCGCTCCCGTGTACCTCGTGTGTGTGTGAACATTAAATGTCCGCAATGGATGGTGAGATTACACGCAAGATAAATTACACAAACGTACTTGCGGCAGGGAACCGCTCCCGGAGAGTATTAACGGTTTGCAGTGGAAGAGGCGGACCATAGCAGAGCGACCAACCCTACCACCCGTTTCCTAAAGCGGCAAAAGCTATAAAAGAGTTCAATATTAACCCCCCGACCGCAAGGGTGGATAAGGGTTGGGAATGTGGATGTGCGATGATCGTACCACTGCGCGTAATTTACGACCTTCCATCCAGACAGAGGAGCAGCGTGGAGGGGGGCATAGCCTCTGTCAAACGGATCGTATAAAGTCGTGAGAAAATCCCCGCGCGCTACAATAAATACGAAAAACCCTTCAGGCACACATCACGCTGTTATGGTGTGGTTTGGCGAAGAAGTTGAGCATCTCCCGAAACAATGTCGACGCTGGTTTCGGGACGATGATTATGATGGCTCCAGTGCTTGACGAACCGTACCAGCGTAACGGCAGCGCAAACGGGAAAGCACGGCGCACACGAGCGCCACCCCGGCTTGGCCCCGGTTTTGCCTAATCCGGTAGCGGAAAGCATAATTCACGCGGGAGGTTTTCCACGCATCGCTCGCACGCATTTCGCAAGTGTACTGCTTTGTTGTTTTATTATTTTGGAAAAAAAGCTCGCTTTTAGCGCGCTCACCAACAGCAAGGAACACCGACCACCGACAGCGACGACGACGGCCAAAATCCTGAAGCGGAACGCCGGTTTCGAGCTGATGCAGCGGGCGCCGAAAGTAACGCAAAACAATAGCGCGTTCGACGGATCTGGACGGATTTTGATGAGCCGCAGAATGGAACCGGAAAACTGCGTGTCCATATCCGGTTGCGGTTGAGATTTTCGAGCTGTGTTGCCAGCAGGCGTGTGTGGGTATGGGTGTGTGTATGTGCACAAATCAGCTCCATTTACCGCCCCTCGGCGCGAAATGTAATAACGCCGTCCTCTCTTTTATTTTACTGTTTTTTTTTTACTCAAGCTCTACATCCCATTGTGGGTTCGATGGTAGCTACTTGAAGGCATCCTTTCGTTGGTAAATGAAAAGAAAAACCACACCAGCAACGAGAGTTGATGGGGCGAAGGGACGTACAGGGCGGTGTAACATGCCATAATTCTAACTCTTCATACCGCCCGTAACCGCTTTGCCGAGCGTGCAATGTCTTGGATAATGTTTCTTTTACCGGTTTGCTTTTGGGGTTTGTATGTGTGTGTGTGTGTGTGTGTGTGTTGTTTTTGCGTACTCGCTCACTCTCTTTTGTGTTCCGGTCGTTTGCTGCTGGTCGAGATCGGAAGCAAACATAAGGACGGCACGCAACGTAACCGTAGGAATGGGCGAACGCGAACAACCGGCCGAGGGTATTTGAAATACTTCACGCTCGAGCGCCACTCGTGAGCATTCTCATAAATCACTTCCGAAGCGCTAAGCCAGTCGCCCGCGCTGAGCCAGTCGAGTGGAAAACTCCAAACCGTGGGGGGGGGGGGAAATCGGACACTAACCAAATACACTCACACACACACTCACACACACACGGTCGCTCGTATGGTGCCTGCACATAATGCCCGGTTTTGGCGGAGTGGATTGATTTAAATTAATTCCCAGCACTCGTTTCATCGCACCAGCCGGGAATGAGGCGAGCCACCCGCTCTAAAGTACTCCACAGCAACCTGACCGTCCTTCTTACCGAACCGGAACCGGTAATTGTTTCGTCCAGTGTCAAATGGTGTGCTTTTTTTTGGTGGTGTGTGCATTGTGCTACATTTTCTCTTTCAACATGAACAACAAAATGGGAGCTGTTTTTTGTTGGTTGTTGCCCGTGAGTTTTATCCTATTTTTAGTGACAATGAAAAAAAAATGGCCAGCAAAAAAAAAAGCATGATTGTGTCTGTGGATTATAAGCACACCGTTGGACCGTTTTTCTCCGCCGAAGCGTCAAAACATTGTTTTCGCTCCTTCCTTTCGGTGGTTTTAGCGAGTGTGTGGGTGTGGACCAAACAAGACAAAGGCCGGAAGTTCGAAACAAGCATATTTAAAGCGCAAGCAGCACATGGTGCGTGGTGGGGTTGAGTTATTTCCGTCCTTCCGGTGTGTGGGAACGTGGGATTGATGAAAATCACCACCACCAGCAGCAGCACTGCGAGCCTCCAAACCAGTATCGCCAGTGAGGTGTGACAGATTTTTTCTTTATTCACCTCACATGGCAGGATGGAAAATGGTGTGCAGTAGGCAGTGGGAGTATTGCCGGGGAAGCATTTTTCCGAAGCTTTTAAGAGCCAGTTCTAGCGCTTCCGGGACGAACCGCTGTCAGCTGAAGCTGACGTGTGCGGGATTCTGTGATGTGCCGATGCGGCCCCCGGTGCCATAATCAGTCCGTGCCAAATCGTGAACCAATGCTCGTACATGGGGGCGACGGCCGGAAAGTTACCGCTCATTGACATTATGTGATGCAGCGGGTTTTTTTTTTTGTTTGTTTGTTTTTTGCTTTGTTTTTGTATGTCGAGTATGTGTTTTATTCCTCCAATGTACCACTCCACACAGTTTTGCGCCTTTTTTCTGTTGTTGTATATCACAAACCGGTTTTTAGCTTCGGTTGAGCAGCATAGTTGATTGATTGGCACTAATGATGACACAATTTATAACAAGTTCGTTTCGGGCTGGTCGGAGTTTTTCGACGTTTGACGGGTGGTTGTTTGGGTCGAATGTCAATGTAGCGGGCTTTGAATTTGTTGCATCTGAAGTACTGCGGGGAAGAGGACGCTTGTTTTTTTTTTCCATTGTGAAGGGTTGTGATTTCTGCCCTTGCATCACCGGCACAGGCTCAAGCGCGACGTCACAAATGCTCACCGCACGGCTGACTGGTTTCGACAGTACCGGCGATGAACGTGGACGTTAAAGTGCACATTAATTTTGCATAAGCGGTGCGTTTGGAAGGGCTGGAAAATGGTGAGTGACAGTGGTTGTTGAATTTCAATAAATCTCTGCTATTTTATCAAATCTCTGACAAACGAGTGACCTTTTTTTTTGCTGCGGTTTTATTTTAGAAGCGACGAATTTGAAGAGCAAACAGGATTGTTCAAAAATGTCATGTTTTTGTTTGGCAAGATTAAAAGGACGATGTATACAAGAACTATTTGTTTTAGCTGATCGGTCCTCTATTCAAACGAATTTGATGAACCTTTTCGGGAATGCTGACCCTACCGATAAGCCGAGCTGTTTGGATAAGCTTTTTGGCTGTTCAGCAACAATTTTATGAATCATTGTCCGTCGTTCTCAAACAAATAGAAGCGCTGGAGAGAAATTGAGTACACTTAATCTTCACCATCTTTTGCCGCACGCAACAACTGTTGCCATGTACGATGTCTTGACCTTCCGTTGCCTCTAATGATGTCGAAAAAATGTACTTTAAATATCAATTGCACAAAAAGGCAAACGGGCAAACGAACGATAACAAAACAAACAAACAACCAAAAAAAACAAAACACCCAAACAACAAAATTGTATACTCATTTCCGGTTGCCGGTTGGACACTATCGCCGATGCAGAACGGCGCCACGGCGCTTCAAATAATGCTCGTCTTTTCTCACATTTGCAAGTTTAATTAAATTCCACGGGTCGTCCCAGTGCCTCCTCCTCCGCTGCAGCAGCGCTTCGGGTGCGTCATTTATTTTGTCTCGGCGAAATCGGCGAAAAACACCCCCAAAACACTGAACCAGAAATCCGCCTGTTTGCGCTCCGCTTCCAGCGCCCAGTGCGACCACATTACGGCAGGGACGGAAGCGAACGAACGATTCCGCTGGTGGCCGTGGTGGATCCAGGTTTCGGGCTCTTGTTCTATGACGTTTTCTTCGTTTCCGTTGCTGTTTCCGGCTTCCGGGTCGGGGCGAATATCTAAGTCCGTCCAAGCACCAAGCACAACAGTCGAAACGGTGGAGCTGTAGGGGTTTTGTGCAAAATGTGCGTGGGATTTTTGAAGTTTTCAATCTTAAAACCCGTTTTTTTTTTGGTCGAGCGCGGCAAGATAAGCTGGAGGGAAATAAGTCAAAACAACGAAGCACAGTGGCACAGAGATAGACACAACAAAACGGATTGCACCCTTCTAAGCTTACTAAAGCGCACAAGATCTCTTGCAGACGGACTTTTTCTTTTTCTACGAAATGTACTGTTTTTACAACTCTCACACACAGTTGCTGCCGGTGTGTTGGGTGAGTGAGTATTGCAGTCATAGAGCTTTTATCTTGCGAAAGAAAACTACAGAACAGACGCAGGGTTTTGTTTTATCTGTCCATGTTCCCAGCACTGTGTGCTCCAGCTTTGATAAGCGCCAGTTGCACTGCGGGTAGCACTGACAGTTCCCGGGACAGCCGGCAACTGTAAGTGGGAAAAACATTTTTCCCGAGAATTCTAATCGGCTCCCACCGGGGCCAACTTTGCATCGCCGGCCAGCATGAGTTCCGGCGAAACGATGTAACTGTCACAACCATTGCATTTCGCTTGAATTTTTTCGATGTCTCGATGATTGCTCAGCAGCGCAGAACCGTTGCATCAGGTGAAGCTGAGTCTCGACGTACACCTTTGTTCTAAGGTTTGATTGAATTTTTTCGCAGGAAAAATTCACCAGAAAGCGAGAAATGGCAGAGAGCAACAATTTATGGAACGCTCAATAAAATGTAAATGCTGTGCAGGTGTGTAGCACTTAGCTACCGTTCTACTCTTGCCACTTTTCTCTCCTCTTCGCTCTCTATATTTGTTTTGGCAAACATTTACCTTCCAAAATCACAATTGATAGGATTCAACCCAAGACATTCCTTTGTTCATTCCAGCGCCGAGGAACCAACCAACATCAGTAAAAACCGTTCAACCAAATCACTCTCTGGTTCGAGGAATCGTTACTCATTCGCAATGGTTTATTTCCCGGAAAAGACAATGGAAGTGGGCAAATCAAAAAGAAACAACAACAACCGCCTCAGTTCACACAGTTTTGCCGCGGTAGCACGGTACCGGAGCCAAGGACGCTTCCGGTACGCTGATTCTTAACCACCGGTGCTATAAATTTCTACCCACTGCCAAGCGCTGGACCAAGTGTATCGATGAGGGTTGGAACCGGCTGCCGTTGGTGTTTATTTTTAGCCAAGCGAACAGCACGATTTGCCTCCGATTGTGCTAAATGTTACTGCCAGCGAATGCAAATTAGAGTACGCTTTCGTAATAACTTTGCGCCCCGGCGCAGATCAACGAACGCGATAAAGTCAAATCGGTGTCACACTGGTGGCCGGGGAAAAGTGGTGCAGGAAGCAGAAAGACAGACCCACCCACCCAACGCAACCGGGCGCAGTATCGAGTGAGTGCGACGCAAACGCCGTTCGGTTGGAAGCGCTTTGTACGCTTCAGCTTCAAGTTTGACCGAGCAAAGCATCACAGCATCATCGGCTAATGAACCATTGCTAATGCCAAGCAGCTTTTTTCAAAAGTCCCACTACATACCCATTGCTTTCTTTGGTTCCGGTTTTCCCACCGCTCGCCACCACCCCATACTCTCCCTAAGCTCACTGTCAAGTGTATCGCTGTGAAGGCTACACTATATCTCTTTTAATCCATCTCGCTGGCTTCGTTCTCCGTATCGATTCTCGCTTTCGTGTGGAAGGTTTGTTTCTTTTTTGAAAGCTTCTGTTCGGCTCTCGGCTTTCACAACAAACACAGCCCATTTTTTTCTTTTTCCTCTAACGATACTTTAGCTTGTGTTTTGCTTTCTCTCTTGCTTCCCCAGTGTTTGAAATTTGAATATTATCGTGTTACAGTATCGGAGTGGTTTTGTTCGTTGGGCCGTTCCAAACCCGACCCGGATAGACTTCAGCTTCCCTGAAACGCGCTTGCTGAAGTTCAAGACACGGAGAAAGGCAGGCTTAAAGTGGCAACACTCACATCGCACCATGTGCCCTCAGTTCGTACGTAATGGCCACACTCGCAACGAGACGAAGCATTTGCAAACCATATGGACTGGGGAATGGTTTTTGCAGTGAGTTGAGTGAACGGTACTGGATTGTGCTGTATCGATTTCCCTGTTGCAAGCAAAACCAGACGGAAAAGCGATCCAACATCGGACGCAACCTTTACCAGGCTTTAATGTTTGGAAATTGCAAGCCATCCGGGAAGGAAGGTTGGCAAAGCAGCTCTTCAAAGCGCATCTTTAGGCACGCTAGAAGCTCCTGTACAGACATGCAAATATTCTTGAGCACTTGGGCCATACTTGGTGGGAGCACTTGGTGGATAAACTGCTTCATCTAACCTGCCAAAGGGACGTTGCGAGTCTAACACAGTTCAACCACCTACTTCAAACTCACCTGGCCCTACACCTGGGGATACAGGAATAGTAAAAAAAAAAAAACGTATGAAAAAGCTGACCTCAAACAGCCCTAATCTCATCTCCGTGATCCGTGCCAAGTGAGCTGCCAATAAACGTGACCCACAAACACGATCTCCCGGTGGTGCTTACTATTAGCTCTTGCCATACCCTTTACTTGCCACCTTGTGACTTATCCTTTCACCGGTCATTTGGTCGTACGGCCGTAAAAGCGCCTCTTCTCATCGAGCTTATCGTGTGTGTGTGTGTGGGTGTGTGCGGCAAGCAACGAGGAGCAACCGAAACCGGTGTATCGACTTTTAACAGGGTGGACGAAAACGAGAAGGGAACAAAGCTATTTAGCATAAAATTGCACATGATATGTTTATGACGTACCGGAGCCGATGGGACGGAAGGCTCTCCTTCTCTCTGTCGCCGAAGACACACACACACAAAAGGGTTGTATCAATTTGCCAGACTACACGAATCACTTGCACAGTGTTAAATTTCAGCCCCAGGGCGAGCGGCCAACGGATCCGGGGACTTGTTTCGCTTATGCCCTGGTTCGAGCACACATCGCACGATCTAAACATCGGTCGTGCATGTTGCCGTTGACGGCAAAGGTGAGCCTATGGCCCGAAGGCATGCAAATAGTAAAACCCTTTTACACCGCCACCGTCCCCCCATTAGCCTTGCCGGGCGGCAAAGGGACATACCACATGAATGCTGGTGATTATCCTGCTGGAAGCAGCAAAGGTCGTGTGTTCAGCTTTCCGATACACTCTTCGGGGCAGAGCACCCTGAATCTGTTGCGGAGCGTGACAGTGCTGAACGGCCGCAAGAGGCATGAGCGGGGTGTATCTGAGTGACACACGAAATGAGCTCGACTTCAAACGTGTGTGCGTGTGTGTGTGTTGGACAGTTGGAATGTCGCTTCAGTGTCGGAAAGTTTTCTTCCCAAAAAAGCCGGCTCTTTCCTAGCAGCGAAGGATATCATCTCCTGTCAAGGTGGGTCGGGAAACTTTTGCCTCCTCCAAAGTAAAGCTTTGCCTTTGACGTTCATTCGTCGGTGTGTGTGTGTGTGTGTGTGTGTCGCTGGAAGTTTTCACTTACTTTCATCACGTCCGACGGGATGGGGCGAAGAGCCTGCCTGCTGGGACAAACAATTTTCCTGAAACAAGTCACCGTTACGTCATAACGATACAAAACTTTTCGTTCGGTACGGGGCGCATCAATCCCGCTTGCATTGATTCGCTCTGCAGAACGCACTGCCAGAAGCCGTGATTATCTCACTAACGCACACACCCCCAAAAACACTACTTTATACCACTGCTACTGCACATACACATAGCACACGCAAACAAAACACCACTCCCGAAACGTATTGTGCTGCAAACTTGTTGGGCAAAGGGCCGGTTTGCAGTTGAAACTAATTCGCACTCGCTAAAACGCTGTGGCCACAAAACCTTCACTTTGTAGTGGAATCTTCCGCAACACGAACACGTACCACGCTGACGCTGACAGCCTAGCGCTTACCAGTGCGGAAAATACCGCCGCCTACTGAGCAAGGTGA
Source organism: Anopheles bwambae (assembly GCA_007018985.1). Taxonomy (NCBI): domain Eukaryota; kingdom Metazoa; phylum Arthropoda; class Insecta; order Diptera; family Culicidae; genus Anopheles; species Anopheles bwambae. The sequence goes on from SIXB01001064.1 coordinate 12,943, forward strand.
AATTGTGTTTCATTTCGTGAAGCATCATTTTGTTTCGCCAACTCGGAAACGGCGAACCGGGTTTTTGCCAAAAATTCCACCCCTCCACCACTGGTTTTTGCCCACACCTTGCCCCACGGTTAGCCGAATGGGGGTTTCGATTCCCATCGATCGGCCCGTTTGACACGCACACACGCGGCTGTATGTGTGTGTGTGTTTTTTTTCACTCTCCTCGGTCGTTCCGTTTTCTACGCACCCAACAACCACCAGGCGTCTCCATTCCATCGGGAGCTTGACCGTGATGTTCTTGCTTCCTCCATTGCCGGCACTGTTTTGCACTGTTTCTATTTCTATTTAATGTTTGACAAACCCATTCCCCATTACACGCACCAATACCGAGAGGGAAGGAGGGGAGCTTTTTTTCTCGCCGAGACGAACGCGCGCACTTTCGTACCCGTACACGTGGGCTTTGGGTGTTACAACACGTTTACCTCGGCACACCGTTCGAGACGTACTGGCACTATCGGTGGCCTAGATTGGCATTCGGCACGGCACGGTTCGCAAAGCGGTGTTTGGCACCGATTTCTACACCACTACCCGAAGCCAGATGTGGCCAGATGGTTGTTTGGTGTCCTTCGCTTCTTACCTTCGTGCAGAACGGGTCTTCCCCTCGAAACCCGAACGGGCGCATTTTTCGTGAGAATTAAGACGGTGCGTGCGAGTTTTGAAGAGAAAGAGAGTGGCTCTCTCACCCTCTCGCTCTGAGTGCGCTCGTGCAGAGCGCAATGTGGAAAGCGGGGAAAATACATTATAACAGCTCATGTTCCTTGATGGTTATGATCTTGCAGAATAGCGTTGGTGATTTTTTTTAATGCGAATTGAGGATTTAGAATCGAACCGTTATTTAAAGTATTGTATTTGATTCACATTTGATTTAGTTCTGTCCGTTGGTTTGTCAACCGAATCTCGATATAATTACTTTATCATATTAATAATAATAAGCTGTAAAATGAAAATAAATTCCATAATTAAATGGATGATTTTTGGTAAAATTTTCCATCCCCCTAACTATCAAAGTCAATCGGTAAAACGCACCCGATCACCCGGCTGATTACATTTATTGTGATTAGCGAAATCGCACCCGAGCACCACCACCTCAAAACCAACCACCCAAATCCAGCTGCAGTGGATGAATATTTAATAAAGCTTACCGCGTAATCCAAACAGTGCTAACCCCATTTCTAAGCCTAATAAAACTGACCTTCCCGAACTAGCGCGCCCTTGAGCGATATCCACGACCGAGTCAGCGAGCAGCATTTCCTAAGCCAATGCTAAATCCCTGCACCTGTCTCCACCAGCTTGCCAAAATCTGCCTGCACGAGCCAACATCATTACATGGCACTCATTCTCATGGCGCAAGCGCCCTCACTCAAGCGCACGTTCGCTCTTCGCTCTACGGTGCGAAGCCGAGCCCACGCGTCGGAGAGATGAGTTCCCACGAGCCTGCCCCGAGCGGACCGGCTCGAGCCCATTCCGGTGCCGAGAAATTCCTTCACATCCTCCCGCCGACAAAGCAAACAACACTGTCAATGACAATCATCGTTACCGCGGATGGGCTCGCGATGATGGGTTGCAATTATTTCGCTTGGCGAGTTGTTACAAATTGTACAGCGATAGTGTAGCGATCGTTTTGACGTAGAGCAAATAAATTAAAATGTCGATGAATGTATTTATTTAAAACATTTACTTTCCAATTGCAATCTAAGCGTTCAAACAAAACAAGTCTCAAATGAGTGGGATGTGTGTGTGTGTGTGAGAGCTATTTAGTATAATAATTTTCAATCTCAAACCGAGTACTGAATAATAAGTTTTATGAATTATATTACCAAACATTTTGGACTCCCATTCGTGTTAGAAGTTTAATTGGCATAATTATGCACGCTCAGGCATTGCCCAAAACATAGCGCTATGCTACTGGCCGGAAACCTGTCCCAGAAAACTTTTCAGCAAATTATATTGTCACACACATACACACACACACGTACACCACCATCAACACCAGAGAATACGCTTAAACGACGCTTCGTGCCTGTTCCGGAATCGCTCACCTATCCGAAACACGCAAAAATCGTCAATGGATGCTGTCCGCAAGAACAATTTAATGAAATTAGCAACACCCAACACCGGCGGCAACCGTCCCAGGAAGGCGGGCCCGCTCGTATTACAATGGCAGAAATTAATCGATCCGTGTATTTGCGTGCAATTTCTGCGGTCGTCTATTACTTGGTCAAACCCATGCGGGGAACACATCCAGCACCATGCACCGAACATCCGCCGGTGAGCGAGGGTTCGAGTTTGGTTTTCAATCAGACACCGATAAATCCATTTATCTGCACACTCCGAGCGTGCTGCCGGGCCAGTGCGAACCGGCTGCTGCAGGTAGCCCCGTGCTCTGGCCGTAGCTGTACGGTCAGTGTGAAACATAATCCTTTCGACTCGTTGGTACGCCAGAACACGAAAACGCAATCCCATACAGCGCTTGACGCCAGCAGTGTTTTGAAACTAGACGCTTAAGCTGTGCTGTGGTTGTTGTTTCGGGGTTAAGTGCAATGCGTTTCCATTAGCAGCGGACCGGTTCGGTCGGGTGTGGTGCGTCTAGCACAGTGGGAGCGTTTCGTACCCGCTTCCTTACGGCCGAGCTGACCCACAGCATACCCTCCCTTTTTGTATCAACACTTCCAAGGAACTAATCTTATCTTGTTTCATTAATCGATAGCTCCTTTGTTTCGGGTTGGGATAATTGCTACAAATTACAGCTAGCACCTGGCATCGCAAACAGAAACAACACCTTTTGCGGCACTTCCACCGAACCAGCACAACGGGGGTTGCGGTGGCAATGGTTGCAGCCTCGGCCCGGTCGGCGTTTGCGAAGCCAGATGAAATCGAAACGAACGAACCATGCCGTGCAAGGCTTTCGTTTGGCAGGGTGTGTTTCAATAAACAGGAAACCAGATGATGCTAATCGTGTGCAGGCGTGTTGTCTATCGACAGTTTGCCCATCATTGGCTGCTGCAACTATTTTAATTTGTGGCGCGTGATTAGATGGGCTGGCTTTAAAGCAGTGGTTTCTCATTTTGCCCGCAGGCGGCTGTGTCGTGTTCATCGAGCAAACAAACTACAAGCTAAACAAGCAACCTTTGCTGGGCAACGTGTAGGCATTTAGGCGTTTCTTCATGTCGATTGTGTGAACTTTTGTGATCATTTAGTTTCTTTACGTGTTATTATTGGCCTAAAACAATGTGGCGTTTAGTTTGATGATTGAGAGATATGTTTCCACCTTTTCCGCCAAAACACACTACAATACTTGTGCTTTACATGCAATTTTTGTCTAAACAGTACTACAAATTGGAAACATAAAACATTACACATCGAAAAATGCCAAAAATAAACATAACATTCTCCTAGCGACTAAAATAACTATATTTTTCTCGTTTCCAGTCGACCGTTTTTGAACCCTTTTTTCACGATCGACTGAACGAAAAACAAACTATCCAACGGCTGTTTCAGCTACGATCCCATTATGTTTATATGTTTTGTTGTTCTTCCCCTTGTCCAAACTCGTAACTAACTACGGTCGAATGAAGATCGTTATCGTTATCGGAAGGGAAAAAGGCAACGTTTGGCCGGAATGTCGATTCAGACGCGTGGAAGCCTGATTTACTGCTTGGAAGCTTTCAATTTCGAGCCTTCGGCCAAAAGCTCGCACTACGAAACCGAAGTTATCGAAAACCGTTCCAACGGCAGAACATCACACGCGCGTACATTTTCTTTTTCATTCCCGGTAACGTCCGTTGGGAAATGTTTTCGATTTTTTTTTGTTTTGCACCCAAACTTCCGTTTCCGTTGACACCAGCTGGAGCAAAGCCGGTCGGAAGTGGGCAGCTTGTTCACCCAAAAAAAAAAAAAAGGAGGCACAACTACACAAGCAACATCGGCACAGTCTTTCAACCGGACCAAACGCAACCCCCGGCACAGCGAACCGGTTGACAACTTTATAAACATTAACATTTTACTGCGGTTGATAGTTAATTTTATGCGCGTCATATTTTCCCATTTACGATTTCGCGTCGATTTCGATTGGAGAGCGCGCGTGCAGCAACCATATTGCGTGTGTTTTCAATTTGTTCACTTCCCTTTTCCCCGTTTCCTCATGTCCCTCTCGGGCTCTTCATTGCTGGTAACGACTTGTCACCGGTCGACTATTGCTAGCTCGTGTTGCGCCAGTTGTTGACATTCCGTTCCGGCCAATCGATAGAGGAAAGTTTGGAACCAGCAGGAACATCTCGCTTCCAACCACACTCTCTTGTCTTTCTCTCTCCCTTTTTCTTCACAAACAGCCATAATACCGAAACGGTTAGGAACGGGCATGTCTGGCAGCTGCCAGTGCCACCTAATCTCGGGGGTCATTTTTGCCAAAACGCGGAAGTGGCTTCCATAGGAACCGGTGATTACGTGTTTACTGAGCTAATTAGCAAACGGCAAATGCCGATCCGTGCCGTCTCCAAGTGCTGCGTGGCGGCGAAACCGAGATGAAGCTTCTTTGCGTTTTGCCGGTTGCGGTCGGACAGCGTGGAGCGGCGGGAGAAAGAAAGGAGGAGGTGAACCATCGACAAGCAGTCTTTTATAGGGGGAAGCTGGTGAGCCCCGCTCGGCCGTGTACACAATTAAAAGGAACCGTCGTAATAGGATGCCATTTAATCGGGTTCAGACATCAACCATATTAGCAGGGACATTGGAATGGAATCGCGTTCGCTAAACACTACACACCATGACCATGGAAACGAAGCCATTACAGAAATCGCAAAACGTGTCACCAAACAAAGTGAAACAAGCCAAGTTGGGAAGTGACCAAACACAAACCTTGGTACGATTTGTGGATGGGTCTTATAGTTGTTTTCTCACCTTCAAGCAGATTTATTTTTAATTCCAAACGCCACTTTCAAACGGTATTAACTCAATAATCGCCTTTCAGTATCAATCGTTAGCGCGTCTAGGTCAGTGAAAAATAAATAAAAAAGCTAAGTACTTTATTTAGTTGCAAGCGAAGCACTTCAATCCACTTGTTAGCGTTTATGCAAAGCGTACTCGAGCGTTTTATTCTACCGTTTCTGTACAGTCATAAATCTTTCAAGCTGCTCCACTCGTTTTGCTCAATCCAACTACTCACCATCGAGGGAGGGAGAAGAAAGAACGAAAAAACACCCTTCACACACGCCACATAAGCTTGATCGTTGAGCTCCTTGCTTTCGCCAATTCCATCACTCTCAAGCGCGAACATCACCGAATTCTCAACCCACCCTTCTTGCACGGTGCAAACAGCCAACCCACCGTTTTTTGGCAGGGCAGCGGTTGAGCTGATAAATTCAATTACCGTGGCCACATACCCTCGAGCACGGTCTGCACCCTCGGTCTGATGCAAAAGGGTGTTAAATCTGCCTGCCAGGCGGGTGCATACTGACTACAAATCAGGGACAAGACGGACGGTGCACACACACACACGCCCACAGGAAAAAAGGGCACCGAAAACAATCAACATTGTTGCCCGCTTCCTGCGTACTCGTCCGCTTACCTTGGTTCTTGGGCTGCAGTTACCGTCTTCCTGGCTGCAGGGCATTACGCGGCAGCAGGAACCTGTCTTCAGATTTTTCCACACGATGCTGTAAGAATCTGGGCTGTCTGGTTCTTCTGACGTCGCACGAAAGGTGTGGCTCGAATTTGGCTGCCAGCGTCTACCTTTATCTTGCCATCTCAAGGTGCAATCTTTTCCCGGATGTAAGGAAAAACGGTCGTTGCAGTGTCGCTGAGATAAAGGTTTTTTTTTGTTGTTGCATACCTAAAGTATCTTCTACACACACGTTCACTTGGGCGAATGACAAAACAATGACCTCTGGACGTAACAGCCCTAAGCACCAACTCGACAGACTCGGATGTGCTGTGCATAAATTGTCCAGAGAAGATATTTTTTCTGTCCGATAACGAAGTGAAGACTGACGGTTAAAATTTGCACTGTCCCTCTGTGAAGAATTCCGTAAGCCAAAAATGAAGCCATTTTCGAAGAACGATGACGAACGGTTTGAGGATGAGCTGCATGATACTGGGTTTTTTTCTTCCTTCTCAAGAATGTCATTCATTTTGAGAAGCTTACACTGTTCTTTTTCCTGTTCATTCCTTTCCTTTCCAGCATGTATTTATCCTAGAAAGAATCTAGCCAAACCTTTTGAGATAATGTAGATAAAGTGGGGACAAACAAAACGGGAAAGAAATCTGGCACCACTTCCCACCGTAGTGAAGGACTTTCCGTTATTCTCCGCTCTAAAACAAAACCCATCACTCCACTTGCTTTGCTGGAAGGACTGGAGCGAGGTTCCCAATGTCAACAGACGAAACAGCGCACGGGAGTGACAAAATGCCGAACAGCTAGACGGAACAAGGCACTAGCTAGCGATGAGGGGAAGCGTAGGCAAAGATGTTTGCTTTGTCAATCGATTCCACTGTTTAAAAGGAATGTGATTGAGGACTTTATTCGTCGGCCCTGCTGCCATTCGGGTGGGAAAACAATATTCCAAGCATTGGTACGAGAGTGCCGTCGGCTGTTGTTATCTTAGACCGACCGGATAGAGCACACTGTTGACAAATCCGTCTTTTACCGACTGCAATTTGGAACAGCGTAGCTGCTTAACTTTGGCGCCCAAGGACGGAAGGAAGCGAGCCGAACGCTCGGGCGGGTCAATTACCCAAGATAGAGAGCATTGTTCTATGATTTAGTTTCGCTTCCCAATACCCTTTGCGCAGAGTTGAATGCATTACTGTGAGCAGCATTCGTAAATGGATTTCCCAAAAGCTTTTGTAATAGAATTGAATGAAAATTTATTACAAGCTTTTCCGTACATTGTCTCATCTTGTAGCAACAAAAAAAGCTATGCACTAAGACAATACTGATTCAGTTGTTTTTCTTTCTTTATTTCTTTTACCCAGGTACGATGATACTATCTGTAAAATCGGAACTAGCTACATTTGTGTCCGAAGAATCCATTCGCTCCACCTTGTTTTGCTTCAACGATTGTTTTGCTTTTGCTGCTCTACTACCCCCGCTTTTTCAAGAAATTCATCCCGCTGCACCGTCTTCGAGCAGACAAAAGGAAAGCAGCCGGCACAGGGCTGGCAGCAAGCATCCTACCCTTTCGCCCGCCGGCGATGAAATGCAGCCGGGTCCAGAAAATAAAGTACAAAACATTACGAACCGAACCGGTAAGCTCCGTATCCCTGCTGCAGCCCTGCCCCATTGCACTGTCGTTTATGTTTTTTCCCCCTACGCCACTGGCTGGCACATCGTACCGTGGTCCGTTACCGTGCAATGGGCCATTCGAAGCAGCCGGAAAAGCTGAGCCTGCCTCATTCTCCCCCATTTGTTCCATCCATGGCGGGGTGTAGGTGAAAAACTTCATCCACTTCAAGTGACCATCGGCTGGACAATATCGTAAAGCCCGGGCCGGAGATTTCCGCCCTTCCGCGCTGCCCACGTTCGTTCCGGTTCCGGACTCGTCGCTTGGCTGGGAGGGAAAAGCGGGTGCCCAAACAGAGGGGCGATCAAGTATTCCATTCTCGGAACGATTCCAAGACACCCCCGGGGAAGGGCACGGGACGGAAATGTATCGAAGAGACGCAGGCACCACTGGGCAGACGAGTGTGTCTGCTCTCACCGTTAAGCTGGCCGAATGGTGTGAAGACACTTTGCTCGAGTGGCTCCCGGCATCCCGGTATGCGAACGATGAAACCAGGGCACACAAGCACAAAGCTCGTAAAGTGACTGGGAAACAATGAGATGAAAATAATAGAAATAAATCAAGCTCGAAGAATGGCCGAAGAATGGCTGGGGAGAGAAAAAGGTATTTCCTACCCGTATCTCATATTGGCATCCGGTTCCGCTTTGCTTGGAGTAGAGTAACAAAACGAAAGCTGCCACATGCATGAAAACAATCAAATTCCACCCATTTTTAGCGACCCAAAAAACAAAGCAAGGAGCTTCGTTCTACGCGTTTGCAATATTCATTGCCACATATTGGAGACTGGTAAGCGCTCGATGAATTACTGATAGCCTGACGGAGGACGTGTCGAGCAGCGAATAAATCGGGCAGACGAATAGCCAATGATAGTACAAAATTTCGACACAAGGCTGCCCGCGTTTGTTGCACCAGCTGTAAAGGTAAATTTCGGCTCCATTTAATGCGCGTCTCCGCGTACCCCGGGTGTGCACTGCACGGCCGCGCCTTGTGTCCTTCTGTTAGGAAATTACATTATTGATGGAGACTCAGCCACTGTTTCGGTTGGTGCAAAAATGAGTTCGCTAAGCCGTGCCTCTAAAACCAATCGCTCGAAGCCGTGCATCATTTCGTTGGTCAGTTTGTCCATTTCAGAACTGCGCATCCCATCAGGCACCAACGGCTATGTGCTCTGCGAATTTGCGCTACACTACGCCTGAATGTATGCAACTTTGCAGGACAAATGTTGCTCGCCGGTAGCTACTTCCGTTGACCGTCGACGAGACCAACTCCCGGCGCCTGGGAACCGAAACAAGCAGTAACAATCAGCTTAGAAAACAGGAAGGCCGGCTTCCCAACCCTCCCGACCCTGACTGGGAAGAATAAATAATACTTTTATTGCAGTGCCGTGCGGCCGGAAACACTCTTGGCTCCCTTGCTGCACGTTTCACGCCCGCCCGCTCGGTCTATCTCTAGCTGCTCATCTGCTTGCTACAGTGTTCTACATGGTGCCATCGAGACATCGAAGGCTGGCGCACGAAATCACTGCCCACCGGCCTTTGCTGCTCCGGCCAGGTGTGAAAAGGTATTGAATAATTTATGTAGCTTTAGTCCACTGCTTTCCCCCACCATTGTCCGTTTTATTATCATACATCTCTGAACAGTTTCTAGGTGTCTGCCTTTTTCTGTCTTTGTTCCTAGCTCACCCGTTCCACGGCCCATACCTTTGCCATTTTGCTCGGTTCGTTACTTCCGTCGAAAGCTCAGCATGCCTAATCTGGACCGACAAACTGACCATCCAAACACACACACACTCACAATGAATGGTGCATGAAAAACGAGAACCCTACGAGCCCTTTGCGGAAAGCTTTTTCCCTGCGTTTCGAGCGAACTAGATACATAAAACACCTCATGCATTGAACAAACGCTCGGAACGCTACCACGTGGGAGAGAAAATATGTGTGCCTGTTTGTTTCTATACTTTGCTGCCTCGTTCTCCGTACTGCTCGATCATTGAGTCGTTGGAATTGGCCATCGAGCACCGGGCTGGCACCGGGATTCCCGCTAGCGAATTCGATTTACTTATCGCACAATCCTCACCCATTATTATTAGCCATTTTTATTTGTTCGTGTCCTTGTTCGATGGCTTTCCGTATCTTGATTCGCGGCGGTGCTCCCTCGCTAACGATTTATACTCCAACAACATGCTGCTGCTGCTGCTGATGATGATGATGGCGACGACACCGATGGTACGGGATTGCTCGATTCGTAGAAGCAGAGTATCACGCACGGTGAACGGTATTTGATCGATACCGGGAGAACCCCTTTTGTCAAGGGCGGAATCTATATGCGGGAAAATCGACTACTTCGACTGCTAAGAAACACTACTAATGGTAATCGTCTTTTCCACTGATTTCGTTTTGATTTCCCAGCCAACGATTGCGGATGGCTTTCGAGCGAAATGGATCGCGTTGTCGCAAACGAAAGCGATGAAGCGTCCAATGATGATGGTCCGGCCAGACCTCCCAGATCGCCATGACGCGCGAACTCACAAACACAGTACGAAACGAAGGAAAAAAAACAAACTGACTCGTCACGAGCTTTTCATATAAAATGCAAATCAGAGAGCGCTTCGCGAATTACTTCGCACACGCGGATAGATTTCTTAGAAGCACGTTCGGCGCCCCATCTCGCTTTCGCGATGCCATTACATTACCAGGTTCGAAATGGAAGCCCTCCCAGCGCTGCCCCGTGTGCTCATTACGGGACAAACTGGGGACTAACATCCGGCTAGAGAACACTCATCCACCCCACGGTGGTATTCGATGACAGAATGGCGACAGCAGCATTAAGAAAACTGTCCAATAAAAGGTTCTCCCTCTGGCACGGTTCCGGCATGGCGCACATAGCGAACCGTTGCAAATGGATTGTATTGCACCGTGGCGGAAACATTCTCTGGCCCCGCTTGGCAAATAGTCGATGTGCAATCGGACGATAAGCGCTGCACCGCAAATCAGCACCTAAAGGGAAGCTGGCTGAGCGGGCAGTTACATTCCAGTTGCGCTTGCATTTCGCCAACGTTCGTCGCTTCCCTCAATTGCTCACCGGTAGCACCTGGTATGCGGGGAACCAATTCCGGTCGGTGTGTATGGAACCAAATCCGTCAGCAAGCGATGCAGGCAACACCACCGACCAGCGGTGAGGCAGTGTAGGGGGGAAAGCTGTTACACTCCAGAGATCAGAACCGTTGCGTCTTGTGGGTTTTTGGCGTGCTGGGGGAGGTGCTTTGTTCGGCAGTTTGGCTGAGAGCAGATAAGCACGGAAGTACAATAGCACACTGTGGTAAGACATTAGGGCCAACGGTTGGGGATTTGTTACAACCGGAATAAAGGCCAATGCTTGAAACAGGGCAGTGTTTGGTTACAACTAAGCAGCGCCTTTGTGCTTTCGCTTGAAAGCTTGGGAGACGTTTTATTGTTGGATTGATTGATTACAAACCTCTGGGTGTCTTTGCCGCATTAGATTTGCTTTAAACTAGTTTTTAAAGTAATTCCTCATTACTTGCAAACATCACTAAAGAATTTGCTACATTTTTGTTTCTAAAATAAGGTAATCTCACCATTCACTGTTTAGAAGCACCTTCACAAAGAGTGAAGATTATCAGAGGGAACTATTTCTCATAACTTCATATCATGGTGTCCCATTTTTATTCCGGTTCAGTTGCCTTTCCTGGAATGCATCGTCAGCATCTTTCCATACGTACGATGCACGTGAAAACGGTATTGCTCGCACAGCTCTCACAACAACTAACGGGTCGTGGTGTAGCTTGGAAAGAATCTTCCACATCTACCCGGATGATGGGTAAAGATTGCTCATATTAAAAATGTAGCCGATGTCATTTTTCTCCTTCACCGGGGGCAATATATTTACGAACACATGGACGCATTGTATTCGTTATGGGGGAACCGACCTTCGCCACCTTATACTTTGCGCGTGGTCGCTAGCTAAGGATTGCCTACACAATCGCACATTTCTTGGTAATGACGCCCTACAAGTGACGGTATGCCGATTACAAACATTTGCTGAGCATCTTAAGGACTTGCGATATTAAACTCGTTCCTCCCCGCCACACAATTCAGAGAAAGCACACGATTATGTAAATAGGTTGTTTTTATCCCACTTCAGTGCATGCGAAGCTGCGAAATAAGCAAGATCCGGTTTTTGTATTTTATTTTAAATTGCTTCATGCTTCCCATTGGCTTCGCAATTTTATTGATTGCTTCCTTTCAACGCCCTTTCTCCATCCCCTTGGCAAGATACAAATAAATAAACACATTTTATCGCCTCTAAAACAATTGCACAACCCTGCACAAGCCAACCACACACGAGTAGTTCAATTTGTTTTAGTAATTTTCTTACGCAAACACACTACACTGCTTCCCCAAAACAGTCCACCATCCGCAGGGCAACGTTACTTGAGTGCATTGTTAAACCCTTGTCAAAAAATCATGATTTTTTTTTTTGCATCGTGTTTGCTTGCTGGGTGCCTCAGCCGACGCCCCGAAAAGCCCTTGTTCAAGCCGATCTGTCGATCTGGATGATGAAACAAAAGCTGCTACTCAGCACACAGCCACCCCGGAGTGGAGCATTTTTCCGATTATGTTTTCTTTCCCACTGTACACGCTTCGTGTATTGTTTCATTTTCTGTTCGACTTGCTTATTTTGCACTGTGCCCACCAACAGAACGCAACCGGGCGAAATCATAATAAAATTCCCGTTCATAACCAACGAGGCAAATAGAAAGAGAGCGATAGAGAGCAGCAAAATGAAAAAAAGGAGTAGACAACAGCACGCTGGGATTAGTGGGATCATTTGAAAAATGTTTTATTTCTGAACAGTGCTCCACGCTTCTGCCACCACGATCACTCTCTATCATGTTTGGTTCATCTGGCATGTTGGTCGAGCTTCCCATTTTTTTTTTTTCATATTTTGCTGCTGGCGTGAAACGGGGGCAATCGGCGACGGTCGTCCCAAAAGTACGCTGGACGGAAAATCTCAAACACGAAGCGTATTCATTTGCCCCGAGGACCGTTCTCGGCGGATTAATTTGTTTTCGGGCTGGCGTTGTACGGTGCGGTTTTTGGTGGAGCTAAGGAGGAACCAGTAAAACGAAATAACAAGCCCACGAATACCCTCACACACTCAGCGTAGGTGGATGGAAGAATCCCCCGGACCCAACGCGCAACATTGGGTACCGCGATAACAGATTGTACCGAACGGGTTCCACGCTCGGTCCGGCTGACCACATGGTCAAGGGTTTTGCTGGAACAATTGCCCCAGTCCGTACAACCGCCATAAAAACGGTCAGATTACTGAGGTACACAGCTCGGCTTTTGCCACCGAGCACCCTCACCAGCCGACGATGATAAGATTTGAGTCGTGTTTTAACCAACGGTTCAAGCCGGCCAACCCTTACGCCGTCTAAAAATTTGCCATTTAAAGCGAAACCGTGCCACTCCTCAACAGCACACCAACCGCCAGGTGCAGCCACCGCGGCCGGTAGTGGCTTATTATGCAGCGCTGCTCTCTTGTCTGGCCGCTTGCAGCAAAAAGAATGACCGCCACGGAAGTGGTGGCCACCGGGAGAAACCGATAGTATAAGCCGAAATAAAAACACAACAGCGAGTGCCCGGCAGCACTTTCGGTCGCGCTGGAGTGAGTTGCATTATTCATAGCACACCGGCTGCAGTAGATCATCCTGCAATTGTTCCAACGGGGCAGCGAGCATGCCCCGGAAGCAGAGCAGGGTGCGAAAGTGAACCACTTGTCCTGGTGAGTGGATCATTTATCGGGCGGTGCGTCTTTGATTTAATCTAATGGAACAGCTGACCGGTTCTCACCAGATCGTTTCTGGAGGGTTAAGTAGATCAGCTTTATTTCATTTTTAAAAAGGGTTTAAAAAACCTCAGATATCGTTTTAGTCCTCTATAATGCACTTATTTCATGGCTTCTGCTTAGCGATTGCATACGTTTAGGCGCATTCGTAAAAGAGAATAAATGAAAGAAAGAAATGTTAACAGCACAAAGCAAAGCTCACATTGCTGTTTCAATTTCTTGTATGGGCATCATTAACTACCGTCACATACAAGTAATGTTGTGCAGTTCCTGCTCATTAACGTCCTAGTGATGTAATATTTACCGCAAGTAATTAAAACAGCTTAAATCACTTCTTCTTATCGCGTGAAAACTCCTACCAATGCTTCTTCCTCCAGCCCCTCGATATTGCAATAAATTGTCCGTCTTCGTGCTACTGAAGTGTCGTGTGCCACAAATTGCACTAAGCGACAGCCATTCAACTTTTCAACTGCAATAACCTGTATCATAATTGCAAAGATTTTGCTACAAACATATACACACACACAGGCTGCAAGTAAACTAGTACTTGCCCACTAACCCAACAGGCATCGTGCCAAAGTATGTTGCTGACCCATGCCCTGCTCAAGTCCCTGCGTTTGTGTGCGTTCGCGTAAGTGTTGCGAGGAGTTTCCCCATAAAGCCCCATAAAAGGGACATAAATTTTCCATGCATTTTTAATCCCCTCTGCTGCCCGACGCGGACGCGAGATCGATGCCAGTGCCGGTGCAATTGCACCTCATATCGCGCACAGCTCAGTCCTATTTTTTAAGTGGGTAGAAAGCATCCTTCATGCAGGTGTAATGAAAGCTTGGCGGAAAGGAGTACGATGCTAGGTCTCCCGCATGCTTGAGTGATGCTATAAAAATGGGACCATTGACAGTGCTCATACCGTTTGCTCACACTGTGCGCTTTCACCCATCTATCTCTCTCTCACACACACACACACACCGCAACACACGTCCTTAAGGTGCACTGTGTTGCAGGCTGGTCGAGCTGGATAGTTAGGCCACGGCATGGTTGTGCGTGTGGGATTCAAGTGCACCGGGTGAAGACACTTTTATAACGACCGTGATGGTAGTGATGTGATAAAAATAAAACTTTCCAACCCTGCCTGCCAGTGAGCGGGTCCCTGTCGTGCCTGCCGCGGGTGCAACGAACACAGGCAGGGAGGCAGGGATTAAAAGTGCATCCGGGGTTGTTGTTTCATGTTTGCTGTAATTTCCCGGGGTACGAAATAAATTTTATCAAACTGTTGCAGCTTGTTTGCCTCGCCTCCTTCCCTTTGCGGACAGCTTCCGACCCGCGTGCAGTGCACACTGGCGATGCCTTCCGACAGCAAACATCACCTCCGTGATGCTAGTGGTGGTTGCCCAATTGCTTATCAGTGCGGTTCTCCGGGACGGTGGGTTTTGGCAGTTATTTGTACATTTTGCAGTGACTAGCTCGTTTTTGTGTGTTTCGAGCTTAAAGATGAAAATTGTCAACTGTTGGAAATTGGTAAGCGTGGTTTTTTTTTCGTTTCAAGTACATGCACACATACGTAACAATGTTTGCGTTCAGAACGTTGCGTGTTTTTGAGCCAACAGTTGCCCTTTCAAAGTCAGAAAAAGGATTTATCTGTCGGTCTGAACACGCGGTACGGTCTGCCATAAGGGGTTTGCAATTTTATCGGACCATTTTTGGGTGGTTTTTTTTTATAGCTATGGACACATCAGTCAAACTCTGATCCTTATTTATGGAAACAGGATTAATATATTCATTCCAGGAGTCTGAACCCAAGTTAAGGGGACAAAATGAAACCAATCGCTCAATTTTTTATACTCGGCTAATGAGTATAAAACAACACAGTACCGTTATGAGCTTTTAATCATGACATTTGAGCAAAATTAATAGCAAAAGCTCATTTTGACTCTTAATTCATTTCGCTGGTACACGGAAAACAGCACACGGATTCCTATTTACGTTTCAACGGGCCAACTTGAATCTGATTTTTATCGGACAGTAAGGGGTCCAAGCGTTTGCTGTCAACAAAAATAAATTCCAACTGGATGCAACGGAAATGGACTTGCTTCGCGGTACAGATACGTAATAACGCAGGATGAAAGTATATGATCACTAATGACACACGCAGCCACACCGCCCATTACCGAGCAATTTTCCGATCAATGGTCAACCGAGCTCAATATTCATCTGCACCTCTTTCTTCTGCGTTTTCATTTTTGTGGCAAACCTTACAGACACCCGTCGCTTTGTGCAGGTGGGTGATGTGTTTTTTTTTTCTTTTCTCGTTTGCTTCCCATATTTTTGCCTTGCTTTTGCTCCATCCGGTTGGAGGGTTTAAATTTCGTCGACCATTAACGAAGCAACGTGCAAAGTGGCACCGAATAATGGACTAGGGTCCTAGGGTTGGTCAGAGGTGGATATTGTATGAAATTTCAAAAAAGAAAACTAAATGAAGCTGTAATAAATATAGACAACGGCCACACTCTTTGCTGCATATCGATTCCTTCCGTTCCGTGCACTCCATTTCGTCGGCTGCGAGTGCTTACCGTCGAGTTGATTACACTGTCCACATGCGGCAATAAACAACGATCCCATTTCCGAGCGACGAAAATGAAGCACACGCACCAGCAGGGAAAGTAGCATCGACGGAACATTATTCATTTCTTTAACGCGCTTTCATTACGCTTCATTTTAATCAGCAGCACTGCATGGAATGGAATTTTAATGCTATTGGTGTTTTTTTTTTCGTTCTTTGGTCATCGACTGAGCTCATCAACACAACATGCTCATCAAAGATTCATTAACATCAGTGTGATACTTCTGTACAAAAAACGGGAAAAAGTAGCAAGGTGAATTCAAAGCAAGAAAAGCTTAATTATATTACTTTTGTTATTGTAATGTAAAGTAATATTTGTGTGCTTGTTTTTTTTAACTTCTGAAGCTAAAGAATCAAAATGCATCTTAGAAATGTCAGCTCAATATTTAAAAAAATATGTCCCACAAGCTGCACTATTCCAAGTAACTACGCAAGTAATGCTTAAAACGAGCGCTCTTTATTTGAAATTACGCCTATATGTATGCAATTTGCATGACAATTAAACTATATTTGGATGGAATTTAGATTTTAATGATTTAATTTCTGTTTTATTTCTTTGCATAAGAATTCTGTGGTAAACAGCATGCACAATTCAATCAATTTCCTTCCCGCAGCGTAAGCAACATCCGCTCCATAACACTCTTACATCCACAATTATTGCTAGCAATCATTCCAGGTCAAAAGCTTTATTTGCTCCACTAACGAAACGGTCCGCTGGTACAACTTTACATTCCCGCTAAATGCGAGTCCAGCAGGTTTGGTGCACCCATCAAACGCTGTAAATCAACTCGTGCAGCTGCCGTTCACTCAGCAAGCTAGTGGATGCAAATTAATTGCATTTTATTGCCAAGTTTGTTTGTGCTAGCGTGTAGAAGGGTTGTTGCTGTAGAGCGAGTCAAGCTGCATCGCAGTGGAAAACTAATCAAACTGGTCAATACGAAGCAGTGGTCCGTTCCGCGTGCCATTGTTTCCGTGCACCGGCTGGGAAGTAACTCAATTAATGGGAAACCATTTCCGCAGCAGCGAATTCTCTTTGTTACTGCCCTGCTGGCACCCGACACAGCAAACTTTCTCCAAGCGGTAAGCTACAGTTGTTCAAATGTACGGCTCTTGGTTTACCTCTGTGATGTCTGTGATTAAATTTTCAAACCAAAATATTGTTCACAGCGCATCAAAAGCGGATGGAAAAGCATTAGCCGGGCTCATACGACCGAAAGAGATGAAAACGGTGAAACCCAGGTAAGGGGGACAGCTTTCTTTTGAACTACGAACCGGTACTTACGGTTGTGCCCTCAATCGCTGTCTTAATGGCTTCCTACAACCGTACGCTCAACCATTTACAAAACATGGAAAATGCAGAAGAAATCGCTACAAAACCTCCGAGCACAAATTGACACAAATTAACTCCCAACCGGTCTCCTCCCGTCCACCCAGGCCTTCACGGTTTTAAGGAAGCAATGCTGTACTGCCAACACGCCGCTTACACGGCCAGGTGCTTACCAGGATGCTGCCGGCACCAAAGGGAAGATCGTCTTCCGTCCGCATCTTCGACCGGTCCGAATGCGGTACGACGCGTAATCCGCTTACGAGTGCAGCCCCCGGGGAGTAAGCTACTTAAAACTGCATGTTTTGGTTTAATTTACATCACTGTACTTCACAGTCGGTACGTTGATCTGTTGCACGGCGGTGGCGGTGGGCACCGGTGGAGACGGATTTGTCTAACGACCAGCTCCAGCGTCGGTAGGACCATCTTCAGAGAGTGAGCTAAAAATCGTTGAAAAGACCTTTGTTGAAGCCATAACATACACAACTATACACACACACATACACATTCATACATGTAAATCTCCGCTTCGGGGCACCGGTAGAAAGATCACCGAAAATCCAGCTTCTTCTCGGTATTACTCCTTGGCGCTGGCGGAATGATTCGTTGCGCACGAAACGCTGCTGAAAGTGAATAAATATTCCCTCCCCCTGGCTTCAGGCGTACATGAAGCCAGCGCATGGAAGCTGCTTTAGGGAAATGGGATTATAATTTATGCAAAAATCAACATGCTGCTACATGTCTGCAATTGGGGAGGGGATGGGATGGAGTATGAGTGTGTCTTTTGCCGGCTACCATACTGGATGGATCGATTTTCCCTGCTGTCATTGAACTTTTGCCCAAGAAATCATCGGTAAGTAGACAAATCCACCCACCACCGTGATGATCATTAAGATGTTGCTGCTCCTCGAAGCAGCGTACGGCGGCAACGGATCAACAGGTCAACAGGATCGGTGGGTGGGCAGCGTGTAAGCTAAAAGACCATCAAGCAGAATGTGGAATCAGAAAGCGAACCAAACCAAACGCTCGCTGCATGCACCATCGCTAACGTGTTGCGCCAACATTCCTTACCGTTCTGAAATTAATCTTCACCACACCGGAACGCGAGCGAAATGCATAATTTACACCCTCGTCTGGCCGCGCCCAAACCTTAAAGCGTAGCCTTTTCCCCGATTGCTGTAATGAACTCATTTCCGTGCCGGGCGCCATTAACCGATGCAACCCTTTTTCCATCGCCTGGATGAGACGTAGCAAAACAGCTGCAAAAAGAAGAAAACAACTACAGCGAAGGTGGCGACCACAGTGGCCGATTATAATCAAGCACCGGCCACGTAATCGCGTTGACCTTTTGAGCACATGTTCTGTGTTTGCTCCTTTTTTTTCCTGCGCCATGGAACAGCGCCGCTGCAAATGCTCGTTACAGGCACAAACACAATCAACAATCCTCATTCGACGTGTACCCATTTAGCACCATTAGCACGGTTTGTTCCGCGTGTTCAGTGCCCTTTACGTTCCCCTTTGTGCTGGAATGTAAGTAGCAATCGTGCAACAGCGAGAAAGAGAGAGAAAGCGAGTCAGTGAGTTAGCCGGGATTTGTTGCAGCTTCTCCTCCCCGTACGGCAACCGCAAAATCAGCAATTTGCATTCCCCGCCGCGGCAGGATGGCAACGGAGAAAAGGTGGGAAAGAAAAGCCGGCAAAAAACACGCACTTCCGCCTCACGTGGGAGAAAGATCATTGTCCTGTCTGCGCCTTTCCGTGCTGGCAGCTGAGCAGGGAATGGGCACGGGCACAACAGCAGCCCGGTACCCAACACCGGAAACCCAGCCCCGGAAGCTCTCCTGGCACCAAAAGTCCCTGCCAGCACCTTTCCTGCCAGAAATTAGAGACACAATTTAAAATGCAAATAAAAGGAAATTACGTTTCTTATAGAAAATTTCCGGCCACACCGCATTGTTCAAACCGGTGCGGCCTCAGAACAGGGTGGGCAAAGAAGGGGAAGGAAACTCCACAAAACAAGGAAACCCACAGCACTCAATTTTCGTTTCGTTCGGTTCGGCAGACCTGGAGTGACTGGTCGACAGTGTCG
The DNA here is from genome assembly GCA_007018985.1 of Anopheles bwambae. Lineage (NCBI taxonomy): Eukaryota > Metazoa > Arthropoda > Insecta > Diptera > Culicidae > Anopheles > Anopheles bwambae. Next base: position 32,168 of record SIXB01001064.1, read on the forward strand.
ATTGAAGTCTCTTTTGTCGTGTACAATGGGCAACATTATTCTCCGTCGTTCTTTTTTTCTTGCTCAAGTTTAAAGTGAAATTCAATCTTTTATTACTCGCTGCTTGCATTTGTTTAGAATATTTTAATATGATTTGCTGTGGCGGTAACACAATTCACCCTGCACAGTTTAATGAAATGGACCACAAAACGGTTACAGAAAACTAAAGAAGGAAAAAACCTCCCCGCGAGCCGCCAGGAAAACACTTCCAGCATTCTTGCCAGCGCACGGACGCTCTGGGTGGGAAAGAAGAAATGTGGCAGAATTTCGCTGAAAGTTTCGCCGAATAATTTCGTTACAATTTCGCTATTTTTCGCCGGTAGGGAAGGGCAACCGTGGAACTCGGACTTTCGCGTTCGAAATTCCCCTTTCCCTCAAAGCCCCTCCCGGTGTTGTTTTGTCGTAAAAATGTGGGAAATATTTGCAGGAAAGTTTGGTACTTTTGGATTGGAGCAACAACAAAAACGGGCAGGGACGATCCGAGCGCTTTTATGTGTGTTTGACCGCTGCTTCATGATCGTTTTTCATTTGTTTCTGCTTGGCAGTTGAATAAAAAAAAACAAACGAAACGGTACATTAAATGGGCCCAGGTTAGTTAGTCAACGACACCTTACCAGCTGTGGGGAGCTGTGGAGTCGCTTTGCTGAATGTTTTTTTTTTTTGCATAATTTAGCACTTTAAGCAAACTGTTTCCTTTAGCCAATTTGGGTCCAATGTTGGGGTGACAGTTTGCCCTGGACGGTTCATTTTGCAGCGCGGAAGTGGCTGTTATCTGTGTCTATTGCCTTGAAACAAACGAAAATCGGAAATCATCTCTTCGCATCTCTTCTTCTCTTCTCTATGACAGAAAGTTACAGCTTTTAACCGTTGTTATACATTGCAATGTTTATGCTTCTTTAGTTTTATTTAGATATTTAATCTTTTTAATCATTTAATCATTAATAAAAATTTAATCATTGGTAACAGACATGGCATTCGTTCCGTTTTGAAAATCAGGAGCATTGAAAATGTATAAATAAAATAAGGAATATGACATTTAATGACGTTTTTAAACTTCATGCTCTAAAAATAATGACATAAAAAATTGTTTATTTTTCTCATCTTTTATCACTGTACTTTTTCACTACCCATGAATGAGAACAAAATAAGTTAATTATTTATTATATTTTTTGAATCATTTAGCTTACAAGCTTGCATCGGGACCCATTTTCTCCTTGTTGTTTATTCTCTTTGATTCGAAACTGTATGCTCTCGCTCTCTTAATCTAATTTTATTACGCTTCATCCACCTTTTATCCAACCATAAGCTCAAGTACCTCTTTTTCTGTTAAAAACCAATTCTTTTATTGATTTTCAATAGCACCGCGAGTCCCGGTGGAGCAATAAAATGAAACAAAATGCATCGGCTCTCGGTGCACCAGTTGTCACCGGTCCACAAGTGGGGCAGGGGGCTGAGGGGTAAGGTTGGTTATTGATTCAAGGTAATGATAACAAATGTTCATCACATGCATGAAAAGTGCAGTCCCACGGCACGTACCCGTGTTGCAGCAAACACAAACATTTCCCAGTGACACATTGCCGCAACACACTCACACACACATACACACATACACCGAACACATTCTCGTGGGACGCTTCACAGCTTGCCGGGCAGGTTTTATTCGTAGTGAATAAAAATAAAAAAATCTAATAAAAATAAAAACAAATTAAAATTTATTGATCGAAGCTCAGCCCACCACCACCAAGGGTAACAATTACATGAGGCACCTGTTTCTATGTTCGTTTGTGTTTTCGTTTCCTTTTTTTTTGCTACATAAACTGCATCGAAGCACACACACACACTCACATACACACACACGAAACGAAACACTGATTGCAGGTGGTGCGCATAGCGCAATGCAAACAATGTGCAGCACCATGGGCTGAACGTATGCACCGTCCGAAAAAGCGGCGCTTTTTGCTTAGCAGCTAAAGCAAACATTCCAAACCGGCACACGAAGTGGTGAAGCAGCACTTTGGGGTTGTATTCGTGTTTTTTTTTTTTTGGTCCCTTTATTCGCACAGCATTTTATTCGCTGACCGACGACAAATCATCAAAGTCATTATCAAGTCAAAACCATCAAAAGCCCGTTGCGTGCAAGTGTGTGCATCATCACACAAACTCAGCGTCTCCCTGTCCTTTGTCATTATTATCACAAGGGCCCACTGCTACGGGGAGGGGACCGGCAAAGTGCAAACGGGAGTTAGAATGCACCTAAAACCTAGCTCGCTCTCTAATGTGCCCTTTCTGCACTGTAAAGCGCTTTATTATTTTACCACTTCAAACAAAGCGCTGGTGAGCCTGTCCGACGTGGTGTGTGTGTGTGTGTGTGTTTTTTTTACGACGCACAGTATTGTGAAACATAAATATTATCGTTCGGACGCTGTGGCCGCTAGCTTGGAGAAGCAGGAAAAAAATAAAATAAAACACTGTACGATGCATCTGTTTGTACAACAGTAAAACGCCGTACGCGGTACAGTGCTGTGTGTTTATAGTGGTTACATTTTTATGTTGGGCTTTTCGATGCGTGCGCTTCGACGGGGGACGATCATTTTAGTTTATAACGGTTTTTTTTTTGAAAATCGTCCAACAGATTCGTAACATTGTTTTATTGCCTTTCTTGTGTGGCGCAAACCGAACCGAACCGATCAATCTAGCTGGCCATTTTCCGATGGGACAGATACAGAGCGACAACTGCCCGGCTTGTGTGCCTCGCGAAAGCCAGCCTCCCCATCACGAGCGCATTATCATAAAACGCAACGATAATGACATTGATGAAAACAACCATTTGAAAGGACAACACAACACAACAGTTTGACTTCTGCGTAACGACCCTCGGTTGTGGGTAGCCTACCAGAGGGGTTTGGTTTTACGGTCGCACGAGATCGAGGTTTTGGTGTGGACCGGCACCACAAAGCACCACACCCACACTGGCCACGGTAACATGGACAAGGTAGCCCTGACCTCACAACCGCCTCGCAAAAACCATACGGGATACGCAAATTAGTAACATACAGCATTGGGGAGGGGGGGGGGGGATGGCAAAAGGTGTGGTGTCGAATTTTGCAGCGTCCGTGGGTACGTGCCTGATCGCCCGCGCAAATCTGTCCACACACACACACACGCACACACACAAAGCATACAAAATTATGCAAATCGGATAACATGAGGCTCTCCCTTGCTACGGTGCCCTCCGTTACATTATCGCGTGCGACCGTGTGGTGTGATGAAAAAGCTCGCCCTGCACCAGCTCCTGTCTGCATGAGAACGCCTTCAAGGTCACTGCAATTACTCTGGATGGGTTTTGTAGGGATTTTGTTCACACAAGCACCTCCCACGGCCCTCCCACGGTACTGATTACGGACACGGACACGGATGCGGTGGCAGAGATGCTCTGTGCTGCTCACTTCACTGGAGGATGTTTGATTTTCTCTTTTTTTTTTTAAACGCCCCTCGTACAATGGACGAAATAAAACGACGCTAGCAAAACACATCAAATCGAAAACTTGACGCTTTTACGAGGGACGGTGATGGTACGCGATAAAATGTGCCTTTTTTGTTGTTGTTTTTTTCCAATGGCATTAATGTTTCATCAAAAGGAGAAAGAAAAACACGATAAGAAAGTCTACTTTCACCTGCCAGTTGCGATGTTGTGGTCGCCAAATACTTTACAGGCACAGGCGCCACGTTAACGTGGTCAATCGATTCGGAAAAGCGTTGGCGGCGGAGGCTTTTTGGGTGATCAGAGAAAAGAGGAAGAAAAAGCTCCAGCACAAAGTTTTCCGTTTTTGCTCTGTTTGCTGCATGAAAAAAAGACCATCGCTCACGCAACGCTAACGAGCTGTTTATGCGGAAATATCGGAAAGTCGTTAAGCGGAAGCCGACCGGCGAGTGCGTGTGAAAGTGTAAAGATTGATTCGCCATCGTTTCACCTGTTTGGATTTTACGAGCCCCAAGGCAGTTGATTTTTGCCCGCCAACTTAGCCACGGTTTACGAGCTGCGGTAGTTAAACAGCCGTAAACTGTCCTGTTTATTCCTCGCGTTCTACTAATTATAAGCCGGATCATATAAATCAATATGATCGGGCAAAGTGAGTGAGTGTGGTTGTGCATTTTTAAGCAGTGCCAGCGAACACGCATCGAGTTGTACGGTTATCATTTTAGCAAAAGACATGCCTGCGACATTCTCCCGCTATCGGAGTGAGTCTGCACGATTGTCCCGCACAAGCGGAGACTGTCAAAGCGTAACAACTACCCAAACACGTCACGCATCCTTCCTTAGATCCGGCCATCTTGGCATCAGCGTCCTCCTCATTGGCAAGTAGGAGCAGCCATTCCGTGCAGAAGACACTGCAGCGCTCATGTTTCACAAGCTTCAACCACGACAACTGCGCTCTGTTTCGAAGGAGCCGAAAAGCGCCACGAAATTGGATGCCGCAGCCACGCAGCTAGTGCCGACACAGCTCCACACATGTTCTGCCCACACCATACACAACACCATATCAGAGCGCTTTGGAGTGCGAAGTGCTGTCAGACAGTTCCGCAGGGAGAGGAAACGTCGAACAGTAATCGGATGTCGTCGAATCTGGACACGCGCTCAAAACTAGCTCCTGTACTGTAGAATGGTTGATAAGTGTATAATTAGCAGCGGGAGGAAGATAACAGCCACCGGCAGATGGGCATGCATGTGTTAATCAATTTGTACGTTGTTTAGTTTTTCTTCTAGCTTTGAAACCACAAAATTCTAAAAACGATCCTTAAAATGTAGCAATTGTTGCTGGCGTTGCCTACGATTCAGGCGTTTCGTGGTGCAAATTGCATATTTCCAGGCATTTTGCTCAACATACAAAATTTGCGCCTAAAATTATGCAATTATCATCCTTAAAGGTTCCACTATAAAGCAGCTACAATCAAGACATCCCGTGGCAGCGTTTGATTCACACTGCTCCCTGTCAATATCCTTTTCCCAAACACTCTCAATCAAGAAACAACATCGCCTGATGTGTGAGTGTGTCTTGCGCCACTGACACAACTTTGCCATCTCCAAAACTACAACACATGCACCCAATATGCATGTGCCACAATATCCCAATGCCACAGTGACGTGTGCTGTCTTCATATGGTTGCAAAACCGACAACAGCGCCGACCGGTTGGGACAGTCATCTTCACTCACCACCATCAAATCAGTCCATTTGTCGATGTAAGGCGAATGTTTGTTTTGGCTTCCTTCCCGTGCGGCACACTACGGCTCACACTGTCGGGCAGTGCAGTGGTACCATTGTGCCGCTGTACCATTCTACCCAGCTGCTACCCAGCACAACCGGGCACACATTGTGAACCAAAAATGATTGCTGCCGGTCTGGTGTAGGACACACATACACACGCTGGCGTCGAAATAAACTTCTCAATCTATTTCAATATTGTTGCAACGTGATGCACTTTGACGCAAAAGGAAGCAGCGCAAGTTCGCTGTCTCCTGGCGCTTACGCTCCTACGGTCGTCGTTCTCCTTTTCTTCGTTTAGCACAGCGCCACCATCACAGCAACAGAGCAAGTATGCACAGCCAGTGGGAAGCGCTTTGAAAGGAAAGTTTGTTATCGGGTCGGCAAGTGTCGTGTATTTTCGATCTACTTCAAATCTGGTTCACTTGTAACTCTTGAGGGGAGAGTGCTCCGGGTGCAATAGATTTGCCACAAATCGTGTCGCCAGTGTCGTTTGTGTGCTCGAGATCGGGGAAAAGTTCATCAAATCGCTTCCCTTGTCGGCTACACGTAATCGCTTCGAAGGTGCGAGATATCAAGCCGTACCCGGAAGCATTTGCCGATGGTCGATAAAAGCAAATGCTTCAATCAACCCAAAAAAAAAAGGTTGAATTAAAAATGAATATACCCTATTAAACCGGCTTTTTTCTATTTTTTTGTTTTTATCAAAACATGCAGTCCATTTGAAAGCCTGAGACGAGAAAACAATTAAATATGACACGCAGCTATGTAAATCTCGCCCACAATCGCCCCGAAAGCAGAAGGTCGCACCCGAGGATATCCGTCCATGACAGTGCGATAACAGGACAAAGGAGCGTCAAAGGCCGGTCGGTCGGTCAGCTTCCTACCAAAAAAAAAAAAAAAAAAAAAACAGCCGCCAACCATCTTCACCGTACCGGAAGCTCCGGAATCAAGAATCCGCGCGCGCGTTTGTTTTTGGGGCCGATCCTGCCCTCGGGGGATGACCGGACGTGGGCGCCGGCTGGGCGTGACTCATGTTTGAAAAGGATATCGCTTGACCTTCGGTCGACATTGCGCACTTGCTGGCAAGTGGGAAAGGAGGAACAGAAGGAAGGCGAACGTTGGCCGCTGGGCTGTGAGCAAATATGGTCGAAGGACGTGAAGGAAATGTGCCATAAAAATTATAATGTGAATTCAATTTGTTAAGCGTTGCTTGGGCTCGTCACCGGTTGTTTTTTTTCGGGCGGCATGGACGGCAGCATGCGAGCTTATGTTCATAATCGAAAGTAATAAAAAAAAGATAACAAAAATGAAGAAAACCTCGACCGAACCAAATATTGGTCCTTTGTGTCAGCATGTATGAGTGATTTTGCATCACAATTGGTTGCTTTTTGAAGCCCGTTCAAACAAAAAAGGCCATTCAAACACTTCTTTAGCCTTTCTTACAGATGTAGCTGGGTTTCTCTATGCTTTAAACTTAACATGTTAAAATCTAAAATCTCTTCCAGGAGTGTAACGTCTCCGTAACACACACACACACACACACACATTTAAGGAAAAACTAATCAATCCCAATTGCGGTGTAAACTACGCTTCAATCACAAACAATAATCACCAGTACCAGTACCTTTCCAGCTGCTGAAATGCGACGCCACGGGCTACATCATGTCATCAACTCCTCCTACAAACGAGGTGTCCAACATAGGGCTAAACAGTAGTGGCTGCCATCGTGATGCAAAAGTTTTCCGGCCATGATGCCAAAACAAAGCAGACCGAAAGCAGGCGATAGTCGACGCTCTATTTGCAAAGCGGCTTTTCCTTCTATGCACCGTGGCGCTTGCTGTGCATGCACGTGCAGCATCGCCCCAGCCGTTTGTATCCACGTGAGTGTGTGTGTGTGTCTGTGTGAGAGAGACAGCCTTCCTCTGGCGCAGAGGGACGATGATACATTGTTTTGAAATTTAAACGCTTGTTTAGTAGCCCATTTGGGAATTTACACCGAGTGATGAATGGTTTTTTTTTTTTTTTTACGGGGAGGCTGCCCTGGCGCGATCGTGCGCCCGTGGTACGATGATTGATGGGCACCGGGGTCGAATCACACAGCGCGCCGTTCGCAAATCCTACTATCAGGATGTGGATTTTGGAGCGTACACAGCTTCTGCTTCAAAGTTCAAACCAAAATTTAGGGATTAGAAAAAAAAGGAAGGCAGTGACTATTTCGTGCGTGCCCAATTACTCTGTATGTAACTCGGAAAGCGCAGGGAAAGGCAGGCACAATTGATACGATCCTCTTTGCCGTCGTGTTGATGTGTTCATCTTTTTGTTGTGTAAACTCTACTATAAATTATCTCGTGCGTATTCCCAGAGCGGAACGGGAAACTAAGGCCCCGTATTGTGTTTACAAATCCTTAACTTACAAACCATCCATTTTGTGGTGCTCATTGTACACTGTGTGGAATATGTGTGTGTGTGTGTGTGTGAGGGAGAGAGGGAGCTGAACTTTTTCGAATGTAGTTTCCCACATAGCGCAAAGCGAAGAAAGTTTTACCACACACAAAACCGGCTGGTGAAGGAAAGTTTGTAAATACACTCTAGGATCGAATCGAACGAACATCGATTGGGCTGGACCACACCACCCGCACCGGGACATGGTGGGAGAAAGCTATCGCCGACAGAAAAAAAGGAATAAAAGTTGAAGAAGTGAGATTTTTCTTAATGGTTCGCCTAGTTTGCACTACACTCGGGGTATACTTATCGGGCACTAAGAAGCATCCGAACGAAACCGGTTAAAAGTTGCCCCCAATGTTCACACAGTAGCAAGGGGTAGTGGAGAAATGGTTTTCATGTCGGATTTTGCTGTACAAATAAAAAACTATTTTGCATGACGTACAGCATGAAAACACACACAAAAAACAACCTTTTGCATTCTGTTTTTTAGCCATTTTTTTATTGGAACTTTTCTTTCCAAATTAAATTAAAATGTGTACGCAAACACTTGCCCCCGTTGCGTCGTTGTCAGCCCATTGTGCAACGATCCGAGTCCGACCGCCGAGCCGAGGGGTAGCGTGAGTTTCGAGAGTAGTTTTCCGTTACCGAACAATGCCATCACAGCACCGGCAAGGAAAACTCTTCCAACCAACCAACCACAAAACGCACACTCACACAGCGTACCGAGGGAAAAAACGGGGTATTTTCTATTGATTGGATTGTTTCACCATCAGCACCATTGGGGGGTAGTAGCAGTGACACACTGTTGCACTTGTTTGCTTTCAATTTCGGTATAACCCACGTTCTGGTAGGTTGGTGGGCGCCTTCTGCAACCGATTAAATTGTGTGGTAACACCCCGTGTGTGTGAGTGTGTGCTCTCTTACTCTCTTACCATGGCCAATGATCACTGTCGATCACACCGGCGGTACTGTGGCGACAAACTTTTCCCATTTTCGGGCAAATCGAGTCAAAACAGTCAACTCAATCGTGCTATGCTGCTACCACCAACACAACCCAACCAGGTGTCGTTCGGAACGGTGGCCGGGGTGATTTGATGTTTAGAGTTTGATCCGGTAAACAAACGGATACGGTCCGGGAACCGAACCGAATCGCACCATTAACGGGCGCGTCGGTCATTTTCCATTCGGGCGGGAGGGTTAGGGGTGAAAATTAGTTTGTTTGTACTGTACGGGAACACCGGCTGATGGGTACAAAGTTTCGCGTTCGATGGCGATGCTTCGATCGCACTGCAAACAGAAGCGTAAACACAAGCCAACACAGACAAACACACTATTTAATTGTGTTTGGTGACGCCCCCTGTCCGGGCTGGTTGTAGTGAGTGAAACTTTGTCCTTACTTTAGCTGCGATCGTTTTAATCTGGTGTCTAGTTGTTTTTATAACCAGCGAGAAGATGACACCAGCACATTTACAATTTTAGCTTGATTTGTTTAGAAGCTAGGTGGCTTTTCTCTGCATTGTTTTCCTCATTGCACCGTATCCGTATTCCCATTGGCTGCAGCGTCGCTCACTATGTCCTGGGAAACTTGCACCCGTGCGACGATGATGCCGCATGGCTTTGATCAGCCCCACATCCGCCAGTGCTGCGATCGGGCGATCGAACCGCGGCCACACATACACCATCCACACGGCGATAGTTCTCTGGACACTGTTCGACGACGCCATTACCTCGCACGACGGCGACGGCTAACATCAGCACCATCAACAACACCCGCCACAGTGCTCCCATTGCCAGAGAGCGGTAACGGCGATGGAATTTGAAGCGAACCGAAAATGGGCACCGACTTTCGCCGTCAAACTTCTGAGCCAAACTGCCCAAAAGGAAAGGGCGCATCGTGGGAAGCTGAAGAAGCTGCACATCGCCACCGTACCGGGAAGCAAATTGAACTTGATGCAATTGGAAAGTTCACAATTGAGACACAACAGCAGCGTACAGTGGCCGTATTCAACCGCTCCGAACGGTGCTGCAGCCCTTTCAATACGCAGCGCTCTGCGTTTAACTCGTTAGATTAGATCAACGGGATGGAACTTCGCAGTGGAACGCTCCAACACGCTCTCCTCCAACACCAAACGCCCGACCCCATCGGGCTCCGTCGCACTGATGCCGTCGAGCTGGGCCACAAACTACCACCATAACGCTGCCAATTTAAACTTACATAATTAGTATAAAATGAACAACCATACAGAAATTATACAGCAGGCTGTGGGTTCGGGAGCGAGGTTTTTGTCATTCAGTTAAGCTCGTACACACTGTGTCAGCCCCGACCCAACGAAACAAAGTTTGGCCCAATCCCTGCCAGCACTTCAGTGGGGGTTTTTTTTTTTGTTTGTTGTTGTTTCAACACACCCGAAAGGAAAGGGGCGCCCGCATCCACTTGCACACGCCGTTTATCTTCACTAACTAACTAACTAACCTGTTGTTGTCTGCACCAGGCCGCACCACGCGTCACACGACACGAGCCTCGCTCCCTGCGGTTGGCGGCCCCGTGCGCGAAAGCGCAAGCTCAATGAACGTAAAGCATAAATATTACGCCACCACCTTTCCTTCAGCTTTCCAACAGGCACCGGCGGCGCCTTTCCCGCGCTCCCTAACGAGTTAATGATGCTCTTGTTTTGTGCTAAAATAATACTAGTTTTGTTCGAGTGCGAGTTTTATGGGCGGGCGGAGGGTGGGCATAAGCATAAGGGAGAAAACCGCAACCGAAAACATTCGGTACACCGGCTACGGGGAACAGCACAGCATCAACTTGCGGGCGGGGCTAACAAACCTGGCCGGGCCCAAACTGAATAAAAATAATGCTTCCCCTTTTTTCTTCCCGCTCCTGCCCGCTAGGCCGGGGTGGATGCAAATTGATGCAAAAATCTATCGGTACAGCAGCACGGCACCCGTGGAGGAGGGTTTGGTAGACGTCAGGCGACCCCGTGGGAGCTGTCCTCCATCATAGTTCGTTTGATTCGGTGGAAATGGTTGGATGAGGTAGTTTCTGCTTGTTTTTGCTTTCTTCTTCGTTCTTTTGCGATGCAAGAAATTAAATATACAGGGGTTTTTACAAAAATTTCGAAAAAGATGAGCAAAGTATGCTTTAAAGAATGTTTGTGTTAGTTGCATACATTTGGGCGCGGTACAGTAATCGAGGAAATTAAGGAACGTTTATTTTAAGAGATTAATTTTAAATTGTTTTTCAAGTTTGTCCGCAGCAAACAAGACACAGGTCACAAACGAACTCAGGAAAGCTAAATCTGAAGATAATAATAAATCAAAAATGTATCAGAAAATAATTAATCAAAAATAAATTAATGATATTTCTATTCTATTGCATACCTTCAGGCGCCATCCATCAAGAGCATGGTACAGTGGTGCATTTTTACGGGTTTTTAAATACCACTGGCAAACCCTGCGTACAAAACGAACCAACCAAGCAGCCATTCCAACCGGGACAAAAACGCCCCACAAAAACCGCACCAGTAAAGTTGAACCGCGCGTTCGCGTTTCGCGGTCACGGTGGTACCATTTGAACGGTTTGATTCCTCCCTTGCCATTTTGTGCGGTCGGTACACACAAACAGAGGTGAATATGAAAATAATGACTACATGCACCCATTGCCTCTCTGGAGTACCTTTACCTTTACCCACCTAACGAATCAGTAGTAGTGGGGGGGGGGGGCTTTTGGAAACTTCCTGCCTTTCGAAACAGTCAACCCGCTTCTTCGGGCTTCGGCTTTGGGGATGAAACTTTGGGGCCTAACTTTGCACAAAGACTTGTCATACGGCGAATGCCATCGAACGGGCCGGATGCATCCTTTCCTGCCGGGGTGCGAGGGATGGAGGAAGAAATTTGATCTGCCCGTCGCTGATGAAGTTGCTTCCCACTAAAATAATGCAGATTAAAAAGTTTCCACCCCGCACGCGTCAGTGCCGCCGCACCGCTTCATCCCGAAAGGGCACGGATGCTGGGGCCCGCGTCGCTCATAATGCTTGCAGCACAGACCGTGGAGAACGCGTGAACAATAACAAGCAAATAATAGTAAAACTCGCGAGCCGCCAAGGATGGAGTGTGGGTAAAAGTGGGAAAGTTTTTCATCCGGCGCGCCCGGAAAGCACAATGTGGCAGCCGCTCGCGAAGACGTTCGCGAAGACGTGGACCGAAGGTGGATCTTTACCGCGGCAGGCAGAAGAAATATGACAGGCCGGCAGTAGCAGCCATGATGGGTTGGTGGTGGTGGTTGATGGCTGCGAATAGAGTGAAGGGAGCGATTAGCTGCTGGTTGGATCGTGGTGCGGTGTGCGATGAAACCGATGCCAAACGAGAAATCCTTAACACCACCACCACCACCACCACCACCAACGAAGCACCCAGTCGTACTGCAGTACACTTTGCACAGTTTTGTTTCTTTCCGACCGATCCTCTCCCCAACACGGCTCAACCAACGTACATTATCAGAGGTTTTTATGCTGTGACGAGTGTTAAAGCCAGCTCGTAACCTTTGACGCCACGACGAGCGATAGTTCCAACTGTGCCGCGAGTAACAATAACAGAGGGTGCGCTGGAGAGCGAACGGAGTGATAAGGCAAAGCGGTAGAACCAAAGCGTCCGTCAACCATTGTTGCACAATTATTAGATTACATAAAGTGATGGCTAACGCAGGCACAGGGAAAAGGGTGCAAGGTAAGTGGCGAAATGAGGTCGATTGAATCTAGACCGTTGCGCTGTAGCGCAACCTTCTGAAGTGAAACGTCTTTTTGTGAAGTTTTGTTCTTTCAATCATGCAGCAACGACAAGACGGTTTTATATTGTTTCCATTGGTTTTCATACAGCTACAGCTGCTCGAGTACATTAATTCTAACAGTTGCTGTTATCTGCTTCTATCAGCTGTTTTGTGTGTTTATAGTTTTTTTTAAACGACGATTGTTTTTCGGGTTATTTTTACAAACATTTCTACAGAGTTTTTTTGCAAACGTTGGAAATGGAAGAGGTTTACAGTATTTTAACACATCATATTGCTTTCCACGTTGTAGTAGGTACATACTAAAATTCTTCGCCAAATGCAATGACGGTTCATGCAATCGTGAATTTAGTCCAAATCTGACGCAACCCTCTTAGCCGCGTCCGAGAGCAAGATGCTCAGAAGGATCCTTGTTCCCGTATGTGTGGAAAGACGATGGAGGAGCCGTTATAACGACGAGCTATACGAGATGTACGGCGAGCTCACTGTCGTGCAGCGTATCGAACTGGCCAAACTACGGGGGGCTGGCCATGTTGTACGTTGTACTCTTTTTATTCCATCCACAAGGACCATCGGGGGCGTGGTAGGCCCAAACTGAGGTGGCAGGTTGGCGTGAAGGCGTCTGCCATTAAGACCATGATAACGGATTGGCAGAGGAAGGCGCTAGACCGTGAGCTGTTTTCGGACACATCTGAGACAGGCCAAGACCGCGGTTTTAGCGCCTGACAAATAAGATAGCCCTGGTTCTATCACATCGTAGAATGCAGAATCTTGAGAAATATTGAAATATCGGGCACTAAGTGCTGAAGTTTTCCCAGCTTACAGGGTTTCCCACGATTTATTGGTTAGTTCCCATGATTTTTTGGTGCGTTCCCACGATTTATTGGTCGTATCCCATAGATTTTTGGTTCGTTCCCATAATTTATTGGTGTTTTCCTATTGGATATCAATACAATAGGGCCAAAACATTCTGAAAAACGGCCAAAAAATCGTGGGAACGCACCAAAAAAATATGGGAACCCACCAAAAATCGATGGGAACCAACCAATTAATCGTGGGAAATTCTGTATAGAAGAACAGTTTGGATCTTTAGGAACTTTGGAACCCTTCAGGTAATTATTCCGCGGAACTGTACCGCGACCTCAACATGTTTGATAGATTTGGATGTAATAATCAATCAATTGTTCCACTCAGCCCAAATACAAGATTATGATCGTTGCATTCCCATCCTTTTTTCCCCTTCTTTTTGTCGATTAAAGTTGTCCAACTTGAAGTTTAAACCACCAAAACACAAGTATTGTTATTGCTTTTATTGACGTTCTTCCGCCGGTTTGCATCCTTTTTTGCTTAATAATTACGACAACTAATTCATATTGTAAAACTCCCGAAAATATAAACAATGTTTATCTACCACTGAAATCGTGACCGAACATCTTTTTTGAAAGCCGGTGTTTGATGATAAGCAATCATCACAACCCAAATAGCCAAAATTGCCAAAATTGCAAAATTGGAAATCTCATCATGAAGGTAAAACATGTAGGACATTCATATAGGATTCAGATGGGATTGATATTAATCTAATCGAAATCAATCTAAATTTTAACTTATCTAGAGCTAAGGTAGATGTAATTAGAATTTAGTTAGGAAGTAAGATGAAAAAACTGTCTCTTTGATCTACAACCACCGAGTAGTACGATTGACAGGGTGAAGCTCCCATAAACACTTCTCATTCAAATGAACTGCTTCGTATGTAGACTGTGCATATAACCCTCAAACCCTTCTTCAAACACAATTTACCTAGTGCAAACGCACTCTTCACAGACGCTATCACTGTTTGGCTTCAGCTTCCTAGACAAATCATCCACTCGAATTGAGAACGAAGCGCTCTAAGACACTCAAACCTCATGCACCACCCCAATCATATAGAAGTGTTCCCTTAGACTATTACCTCAGTCAACAAGATACAGTAAAAACAAAAAAAGCGTGCCCAAACATGAATTAAAACACTCTACAGAGCAGTAGTGCAGTGCCTCCTTCAAACGCGTGGTAAACAAACAGTTTCATCCCGAGGGGGGTGGTAGAACCAGCTCCCCCTGCCCCAATGGCCCCGTTCGGTTTGGGAGGGGAGGAGGCAGCTTCCGAGCTCACAATCACCATCATCCGAACCAACCCAACCGGGGGGGCAGAAAGTCAAACATTAACAGATACCCTGGACCGTGGGAGTAATCGAAAGCATCCCGGTATTGGACCGGTGCAGTGTGCACACGCCACCGGCAGCCAGACAGACAGACTGACTGGCGAATTTCATCCTGCCAATTGCTTGAAAATTGCCCGAAACTCCCGGGAACAGCATGGGATGGTTGTTGTGAGGTTGGGGTGTGGGAGCAAACTCACCAAGGTGACTGCGGGTAGGGTTATTTCGAACCATTCCCATTACGAAGCGTAATCGGTTCCCGTAGCGCTCGCCGTTCGCGTAGCACACCCATGCCCATGTTCGGGTGGTGCCATTACATGGGGAAGAGAGGAAAAAGTACAGGAAGAGAGTGTGGAGGGAAATTGTTTTTCCGCTTACGGTCTCATAAAATTAATCGTTTTACAGTCCAATAAAATGGATCGGGTTAAAATTTCATCACAAAATGCTTTTTGAACAGACAGACGCCAAAGAGTGGAGGTGGCAGAAGGAAGGGGAGTGAGTATTTGTGCTCATTCACCGATCAGCTATCATCGCCGTAGTTCCCCTCTCTCTCTCTCTACCACTCCACAGCAATCGTCCTGTTTCCGCGAGCCAGCAAAACCAAAATTGCATTATTCATTTGGGTTTAGTTAATCCAAACTCGGCGTTGCTGCGTTTTCATCGAGTCTGCCCCTTTCCCCTGTCGCTCTCGCTCTCCTGTCATCATCAGCATCATCATCATCATCGCCACCCGGATACCACAGGCCGGAGATACATAAATTAGTTTCAAATTGATTACGGAACACACAGAGACAGTGGGGGCAGTAGGGGAAGGTTTTCCGGGGCAGTGCCATGATTAAAACGATCCAAACGATCCTTTAAAAAAGCTCATAAACACACACACATTCACACGAGGGCAGGGAGAGTTGGGTGATGGTGTGTGTTCGCAACGGATAATATTACCCAAAAATGGACGTACGCTTTCCAACGGATGGGGCGGGAAGGAAAATTTGTCGAAATCAAATTTACAAACTGCTTTCCGGGTTGTGCCAATTGTGTGTGTTTGTGTCTGTGTGTGTGAGCCTCGAACCGGATTAGGCCGTTCGCGTTTTATCGCTGCCAAATCGGATCGCTTTAAGCCCGTTATCGGTGGTAAAACTGCCCCGTCCCACATTTTCGGTGCTTTTTCGTTCGCACTGTGCACAGATCCTAGTTTGTGGGACGATTAGACACGAGATTATTAATTAAAATTCGATATTGCACCATTGCCCCCCCCCCCCCCCCCCC
>SIXB01001065.1:0-21809 GCA_007018985.1 Anopheles bwambae
TTGCTTCCTTTGCACAATTAAATAACATTTTATTACAGGTGAAACATGTTGAGCAAATAAATTGCCCGTGCATAAAAAACTAACTTCAACAACATTGAAGTGGCTGCTTCTGTGGCCGTGTGGCTTAACCCACGAAACTGATAGTTTTTTAGCTTTGTTTGATGGAACTGGATTTTTAGTACAAGAAATTGGTGGCGTTTTCGGTATCTTGGTTATATGGGAACGCATTCTATTGTTAACGCCTTTCCGAACCTGTTCAGCGAAGGGTGGGAGCGTGTGGTCGCGAAAGGGAATGATAAGGTTGCGTTCTATTCTCCTTTTATCACCTAGCAACTGTCTCTCTCTCTCTCTCTCTCTCTCCCACAAGCGGTACAACAAATTATAAATTCATTGTACGTAAACCGTGTGTCAATGATTGCGGTTTGTTAGCTCGTTCGCTTTGCCGCGCGCGATATACGATGCTCCAGAGCATGCCGCGTTCTCATGATCTCGACATTTCGGCGCAACCTGCCTGTTCTTTGCCATTATTCAATTTAAACCCACGTGCGCACCCACACACACACACACGCACGCCCATCGGGTACGGTTGTTTGCGCGGGGAGAGGGCAAGCTTTGTCGCTTCTCGCCGGATGGAGGCGCCTGGTGTGGCCGAACCACCATCATTGCGATTGCTGCTCAAAGTTCATTACCGTCACCTACGCGGTGGATTTTTTTTATTCTGTTGTGGCAATGCCGTGCGTGTTCGCGGTGCGTACGTGATAGTATTGGTTAAGAATGCTTGAACATGATACGCGCCCCTCCACGAACCAGTCCAAATTGCAGGCAAACGAGTAGGGTGTTCATGAAAGGTTACATCCTCGCCTCAAACGAGCTCTTGTATCATTTTAAATTGCTTTCGCTTATCAGTGCAAACAAAAAACAGATAAAATTGGCTTCATATGTAGAGATATTTGTTTTACCTGTTCATTGCAACCCGTGTCCCGGTTGCTGCGTTAGCTTTTTGACACTCCCGTAAGATATGGGCGTTGTGAGTTTAGTCCGTCATATCCGTCACCTGCCTACCTGTGGTAGTGATCTGCCAACACAATGCAAAGAATAATGAACCGTTCGCACAATATGTTTGATTTTCTATCCGGAAAGATGTTGTTTTTTCTTTCTTATTTTTACGTTTTTCGGCGAGATGCGAAACAGAACAAAGAGCACACACACACACTTAACGAACGAATTTCGGGACGAACGAACTGAAGCGTGGAACGCCACGATCCAATTAAAATATTCATCATCACACAAACAGTCGCTGGAGGCTATTTGCTAGAAACGGTAGCCATTATCATTATGAACCAGCCAAAAAGCCAAAAAGCCCAAAAGGAACGAAGGCACAAAAACACACAAAAAAAACTACCCAAAACAGCAAAAATCTGTGCCAAGTGTTCGCCATCACACAATGGGCGCATTGTGGTGGTTCGAAGCGAAAGCGAATTGTGACTTTTGGAAGGTAAATCATATTAAAAGATTTTCTTCCCTTTTTTTTGCATGTCAAGTTGTATGGATTTTTTCATACAGATTCAGAAAAAAACTTATTCCAAACCTCCAAGTATCGGTGTTTTTGTCGGCTCACGAACAATGGTGATGCTCTTTTTGGCCCGCAATAAACTCTACAATCCAAGCAGTTATTATCCATCAGCAATAATGTAGTGTGCCTGGTGTTTCCACAAATGACAATTTTAATTATTACCGAAACACTGGTATACCCTCGAGCTAGTTTTGCATGCTGCAGAACGTGTACTTAGAAATTGCTCAGCCCATTCACTGCCCTGACAATGGTTTCTAGGCGCAACTTGCCGTCTCCAGGCACCGGTTGCCCTTGAGCTGTTCGCTCTCTACTGTTCGTCCGGAGCTTAATTTAACGCTACCGGCAACTTTGCGTACGCATACGCTACAAATGAATTGGGGCTGCTGCTTTGGTGGAATTAAATTACAAACTTTGTCCTGCAGCAGCATCAACACGGTAGCAGCACCGCCACCACTAGCAACTCCAACCAAGTAAATGCATCAAAACCGAAATTGAGGAAATTTGCAACCTGAGAACCTGGATTGCTGCATGCCGTAGCGTCGTCAAGCTTGGAGTGGTGCTCAGCTGAACAGCATTCACACTAACTTGGCAAAGAAAAACGATTCATTTAAAAGATTTTTTTTTATTATAAATACCATTTCTACATAACTAATTAAAGCAAATGCGTTGATTGATTTGACGGTTTCCTACCAGATGGCGCTGTTTTTGTTAGATGTAAAGTAAATGTTGCAGTACCTCAAACAAGCTCTTTTTTGTATTTCATTGTTTTACTGTCTAAAACAGTACCGAGCTTCCTGGTATATCTGATTGTTGTTTCATGTACGTTTTCTTTTTCTTCAAAGTCTGCCCTTGTCGTGCCCATCACTGTTAACTGTCACGATAAATCGCCGCTAGTTCGCCAGAATAAATCGTAATTTTAAACCGCTTCAAACCAAACGAGCTGCCACTTCAAAGATCGAGCTGCAAGAAACCAGCACAATAATAATGATTCGCGCCCGTGTGGCAATGCGGATTCAACCGAAACCGTTGCTATTTTATATCAACGTTCACGTAACACCTACCTATCGCCATTCGAACCCGCCGGGCAGCTCAACAACATCAGTGCCTCTCGGCAAATTACACCGAAGCGTCCAGAACACGGCGACATACCAGAATGAGAAAATGGGGGGAGAGAATGAGTGTTTGGAAGGAAACATGGACGCGCCCGGGAACGGAAACCCCCCATGCTCTTGGTAGAATTTTGCTTTCACACTAACACTTGACATCTTACGGTTGGACCAGATTCAGCACGAGAAACAATCTATTTATTAGCCCTGCAGCAGCTGTCAGCGAAGAACAGTCGTCGATGCAAACGAAACATGAGAAATTGCTGCTCGAAACCCCCGGGCAATGATTTCGCAATATTACGCCCATACGCGGAACTGACGCAGCGTGTCCGTTTCAAGATGGACAGCGCTGGACCGTGCAACCGTGGTCGTATTTCGGTTGGTGCCCTGCTCTGCTGCACTGTTCCGTTTCACCTTGTTTGAAGGGTTGTGCTGTTTTCTGCTGCTGCACACTACTAAAACCTATCGATCTTACTCGGAATCAATTTTCAAACGCACACTACACTTAACACCACTATGCATTGAAAGTTCGCAAAAAAGAGAGAAAGAGAGTGATTTGCCTAAAAGCATCCACCATTTATACTGGGCCAGTAGTTTGGTAAATTAATGTTTTGAGCTTTTAACCAAAAACGAAAAAAAGGACAAGAATATCGAGGGCGACTCATTACTCGCCCCCCCCCCCTTTATTATGACCCTACTGGTGGCATACAAAAAAAAAAGAAAAAGAAACCGTCCGAACTTTTAGGAGATCCGCCGGAGGTGCTCAGTGTACATCATCGGCCCCGGCACTGTGCCGGAGCAAGTTTTGCTGGTAGCAGATTATTTGCTCCAACTTTTGCCCCAGGGCTTTGTGCGTCACTAAGCAAACATGAAATGACAACGAGAAAAAAAGAAGAAGAAGAAGAAGAAGAAGAAAAACTAGAAAAGAAAGAATTAACTCGTGTGCTAAAATAACCACTTATCGGTTGGGCGGCGTATTTGGGAAACCATTTCTAGCACTAACCGACGCCGGCGTTGCCTAGCGCGTCCGGGAACTTAGCGAACGCCTTTTGGCGCAACACTGACGCTTCTCCTTGCTCCCAACCCACACCTACTAGCCGTGCACCCACACAGGGAGGGAAAGTCGGCCCAACTAACCGGCCAAGGACCAAGTTTAATTGACGTTTTTCTTTTGCGTTTGGGCCGTTTTATCACTTTCACCTTTTCGACACTTGCTCGCCCTTCCCTGGGGCGGCTGCTGATATGTATGTGTGTGTGTGTGTGTGGGAAGGAGTGCTTTAGCAGCCAAGCCCAAACCACAACAAGATGAATTGGGAAAACTTTTCACTCTCCACTCTGGTGAAGCGGTGAAGGTTGGAATCAATTCGTCGACCTGTTTGGGCGGTGCTGCTGCGATAGAGGATGCGGGTGTCGGCCGTGAGTAACATAAATTTTCATTCTTCCCCCTTCGATAGAAAACGGTTCTGGTGCGCCGGAGGTTAAACCGCAAAACCGACACCCGGAGTGAGAAATCACAACGACGGCGGCGGCGAGAACACGGGTTCAGTGTGGGAAAGTTTGCCCGCGACGTCAGTTGTGTTGACGTGTTGCCGAAGGAGGAGGGAAGGGCGAAGGAGGCTGGAAGGGAAGGGCATGCGAACCGGGCAAGCGCACCGAAGGATAGCGCCCGGTGGATCGGTGAGGAATTGAAATTTAAACGTTGAAAAATTTACAATCAGCTACAAATCTTACATTACAATACTGTCCTGCCACCCGGCCCGGCCTTCCATTTCCTTCTCCTCGCCACCTATCGAAAAAAAACGGATCTTTTTACCAGTGGAAAGCGGGGAAAAACGAGACGAGAGTGGTGTGGTTTCAAGTTTCCTTTACCATTACTCCTGTTCGCTGTTGCCCGCGAGTGTTTGCTGGGTCCGTTTTTTGTTTCTTCCTCTGCTTGCGCTACCAAAAGTTTGTTTCGCGGGGAAATTTGGAATGTTAACGCAGGCACACAAAAACTTTGCTTTCCGCTTGGTACCGTTAGGTGGGAAGGAAAATGAGAAGCGGCGGGGATATTAAGCTAGGACGCGCTTTTCCATCGGACTCACTCTCTCTCTCACTGCCACTCTCACGTTACAGAAGGACAAACATTCGCCATTCATGCGTTTCGTGTTGCTGCCGCGGCGGCTGCTAGTGCTGGTGGAACGAAGCGATCGCCAGCAGCCTGCCCTGAAGCTGGGTGGAAGAAGAACCTTTATGGTTTAATTGTAGCAAAAGTATTTCAATAGGCAACATTCCAACACGTGGGGGGGGGGGGGGGGGAGGGAATAAGGAAACGAAGTATGTTTTCTGTGGGTTCCTTTTTTGTCTGCCTATTTCTTCGCCCAGCTTTGCTTCCCCACACCATTGCTCGAATCGAACTCGGCAACGACACGAGATCCCGTTGATGTATCGCACTTCCGCATTTTCGCATTTATTTTGCGGACATTCCGGGCGTCGCTCTAGCGCACGCACAGCACAGTATTTCGCGTGTGCGTCCCACTCAAAGTTGTGGGCTTATTTCCGAAGTTAAAACATCCTCCTCGAACGCTGCTGCCACCTTACACCGTGGTACCATCGGTATCCTTCCTTCACGGAGACGGTTTACACCGACAACCACCACCACCACCAGGTTGCTGGTGCTGCTGCTGCTCCGGAGTGGTATTTGGTGAAGTTACTCATAAATTGTATTTACTGAAAACTTGGCAATTATATTTAACATGGAAATGGGATGCAAAAACAAAAAAAAACAGAAAAAGAAGAAGAAACCCACACTCGACGGTCCGGGACGAAACCCGCGTACAGATTAGAACGAGTTGCCAAGTCGCGTGCGATAGGGAAAGCTTTCGTCCTTCGCGAAGGGGCTTTTTTTTGCTGCTGTTTTTGTTATTGTTGATTCTTTTAATGGGCAAAAATTCCATTTAGAAAAGACGATCCCATGCCCCTCGCACACAGGTTTGTGAAACCAGTTTTTTTCTCCTATTTCGGGCACCTTTTCGCATTGCCGCTCCACCGGTCTTCACCGCTTGAAACCACATTTTAAACCACATTTTACCCACTTTCCCCTTCCCGAAGCGAACGGTAGTCTGCTGGGTGGCAAATGCTTCGCCCATATGTTGTCGAGAGGGGTTTATTTGTACGGCGAACTCCATATTTCTTTTGCCATTTTTTTGTTGTTGTAGTTGTTACAAAGTGAAACCCTTAAAATTGAATTCATGTGTCGGACGCCTTTTCATGGAGCTTTACACACACACACACACAAACACAAAAAAAGGGAAATTCTCGAATCACATTTATTTTTCCACGGTTAAATGTGCCTACCACACACACTTGGCGTACCCTTTCCCTGTAGGTTGTGAAAACGGGATTGTTTACTCGATTAAATACACTTATCCTTTTGCCTTCCATTCTCGAGGCCGCCATTGCGGGCAGTGTAGAGCAATGAGGGTTTTTTTTAAAGGAAAAGAGACGAGGGACCAGTTGGACCATAATTTATGTTATTTTAAGAGGATGAGTTGTACGCACTTTTGCTCACCGGTGCGCGTGCCGGTTAGACGGAAGGGCAAAGGATTAAACGCGCCGGCTCACCCATGCACCAGCAGTTAACACATGGAACGTACACACACACATAAAGCGTGGGACGTGATTGAGGGAAGATAATTTATCCGGCACATGTTGTTGTCTGCTGCTTTGGGGAAAATGGAAAAAGGGGGGAAAAAGGGCCCAACCCAACCAGGACCCGGACCCGAGACAGGTAAAATTAATGGTGGCCTGGGGAATTGCAACACGTTAATGCACTGCGTATAAATTAATCTTTGATTGAGCGTTAATCCAACCGAGATAAACTGGGTAGTTTGGAAGGGGGGGGGGGGGTGAGGTGGGAAAGGGCCCGCTGGTTTTCTTACTTTCCGGAATGTTAAGTTTTTCGGATGGTGGGAAGAAGCGTGACAGCTGCTGCTGTGATGAGTGTAGCACGTGAAAGCGTTAATAGCGTTGCGCGAATTGCATACCTTTAGGCGTGCAGTGTTCGATGCGTCTGCCTATGTTTATTTTCAAGGGAGTCGTTCGATGCCGCGCTTTTGCCCTACAGCTCCACCTCGAATGTATGCAAATAGCGTAGAAAACGTTAAACGAATGTGCCTTTTTGCTTTTCGTTTCGCTTCGCCTGTTCGCAAGTGAATGCCGGGATAAACCGTATCGGCAGCGCGGCTCGAGCAAATCCGCTTACTGAGCAACCGCCGCGAAAGTGTCTCGAATCGTTTGCTCTCCTTCGACACCGCCGGCGCGCACTAAATCTACCGCAAACAAGATCTCGCCGCTGATGCCGTCGAATGCCGTCGAGCGTGAATAAAATCCTCCCCTGAAAGATACTCCCACAGCAGCAGCAGTAGCAGAAGCAGCAACAGCAGTACAGTGCTAAACCGTGAGCACATAATCTTATCACATCACGAAACCAGGAAAGCTTTAGTTAGTTCAAATTGATTCCTTTGTGAAGAGTGAAGAGGGTAGGGCAGTAAGCGAATAAAAAAAGAGAGCGAACCTGCCCGCCAACGCCAGCCATCCTTTCGCCGGAACCTGGCGTGCAAAAGCGCATACCGATGCGCCCCGCCACACGCTGCAATTTGCTATGTGCGTGTGTGTGTGTGTGTGTGTGTGGGTGTGTGTTTGGTGGCGGCTACCGCCGTATCGACTTGTGTGAACATGGTTCGCTACGAGCTATTAAGCATGTTCACGACCTGCAACGGAAAGGTTGCCATTTGCAGTGTGGTACGCTTTATTTCATGCTCGACAATCCCCTTGCACAGCGTGCTGGGCGTTATTTCTTCGGGTCGTATGCTGTTTCTGTAATTTCATTGTGCTGCTGTCAGCGTCACGTTTCATTATAAGCGGCCCTACCCTTTGCGCTTTCCTTGCGACGGCAGCAAGAATGGAGCATATTCCTACAAAGCCTAGCATATCTGCTGCGCGTTGTAAGCCTTGCGGCGCATGCAGTGCGCCAGCATGTCAGTGTGGACTGATGATCCATCGCCTCGTGCGGGGGAGGCGGGGGGGGGGGGTGGATGGTATTCTGTACCCGGCTGCCACCCGCTGTTGAAGGCCGAGAGCTTTTTAAAGCCAAGCCTCTGACCCTTTTTTCCCGTTCATTTGTTCGCTTTACGTCGATGGATAACGCCGTTCGACGCAAAGAATGAATAATGAGTTTTCGTTTGACGGGGTTTTTTGCCCAGCTTTTCATCCTGCGCCCTTTCTATCCGTCCCTACCCCCGCGCAGCAACCCTTCATTGGCATTCATTGTCCGGTGGCTGGTCCGGTGCTCCGCCAGCTGCTGCTGCTGCTGTAAGTCATCGCTTTTGTTTTATACTGCGACTCCTTTTTTTTGTGCGCGATATGGAAGTCCGGCTTCCCTTTTCGAAGCATCTGACACGCCTGATACGCTTACGCGGAAAAGTGTACCAAAAAAAATGCTGTTGGAATCTTGTGCAAAATAAGAAGAATAGAAGGTCTTATTCCACCACTGACACCATTGGCACGAAAGATACGATAGAGGGAAAAAATCGTGTTACCACGCAAACGGATTCATTTCTGGTGCAGGATTAATGGGTTTGTCCTTCCGAACCACTTCATCTTCATCGATCTTGATTTCACTCGGCAGCCACCGGCAGCGCCTCCACGAACCACAACGGGTTTGTATGATGGTGGGTGGCGAGGTGGGCATGGCGATGAATGTTTTGTTTTGCTCCTTCTGCACAAGTGATGTGATGTTACACGCAACAGCAGCAGCAGCAGCAGCAGAGGAAAAAAGTGCTCTAAAATCCCGCATCATTTCTCTTCTCTGCTGCTGCAATCGTGTGCCGGTGCAACGAACGAGCGAACGAACGTGCTATCTTCGCAATTGGGCATACAACAACAACAACAACAACAACAAAAAGAACAAAAAAAGCTTAGATCGAACAAGTAACAATCGTTTAGTCACAACCGTAAGCAATTTAAAACGTTCATCCGTCAATCCGTTAAGCCACATTAAATCGGTGGCTATGGTTTGTAATCGAAGCGAGGAAAAAAACCGCCAAAGCAGATGAATTGATTTTATTTTTTTCGCACCCCTCTCTGAAACAGATGCAACAGTGGCCGACAATTTGTAGCAACATCCAGTGGCTTCAGTGCGAGCAGCAAAGTTTTGTAATTATTTATTGCCTTGCACAGATGCCCTTTTCTCCGTTGGTTTCGTTTTGCTAAATCGCCTTCTTTTAACGAAAAAAAAACCATAGCGTCCCGGAAAATATTGGTTTTACTTCACCGCCTGCTTAAATTTGCATGATACTACCGACCTTAAATGGGGTTTGCATGAATCATCCCATCCGGTCGTGAGGCCGAAACACAGGTAAAAGCGTAACGAGCAAAAGCGGCAAATGGTAACGGTTGGGGGGATTTTTTTTACTGTGTGCTTTTTGTTGCTGTTTGCTTTTACATTTTTCTTTGCATACACAGTCCCCTTTTTGCCCGATGGGTTTGGCAAATGGTATCCCCCCGTCCCCCCCGTCCCATTGTAAAGGTGATTAAATTTTCATTCCTGACGCAACGGCTAATTTATGGTCGGCTGTCACTATGTTTAAAATTTGCCCTCCAGGGCCTACTCGATGCTGCGTGACGGGGCAGAAGCATTTGATCCTTTTGCTTGCAGCTTCGGGTAGAGCAGTTCGACTCAAACCCAAACGGGGGACGGTCGGACTCTACACCACTGAGTCGGAGGGGCAACATTTTAAAATAGATAAATTAAATGAAATGGGGGAACACAGGAATGGGCAGAACCCCGTGCTCCCCCGTTTGGTAGAATTTTATCCAACCTGCCAGCCCACAACACTACCACTGCGATAGAAACGTACCAAGAAAGCAAGACAGGAGGGAGCCGGGCTAGTATCAAGATCCTCAACGCCAGCGCGGTTGTGTACCAATTTGTATTAATTTTCTATGAATTTCCAAAGTCAACGGACAACAGTGCAAGCGAACCATGATTGAGAAAATGATTTATCTTTAAGGAAAATCGCGTCGAAAAGCTAACCCACCGACCAGTCCTGGCCCCTGCTGCTCTCTGCTTCACGTAAGGGGCAGCGTATTGTTGATGATTTGCAAATATTGCCCAGAAGCGCCTGATCTCCACTATTGCTCCCACGGCAACCTGGGGGAAGGGGGAAGGATGAATACATTTTAGAACGATAACACCCAGACGGCGTATCCGAACGGTGGAGCCATTTTGTTCGGTTTCCCACGCTTTCGGATAAATCCCGATGTTTTGTTTCTCACCGGGGAACCCTCTGCCCTATGGTTCCTCACAACACTGACCGGTGTGACCGGTGGGCCTACGCCATTGTATATGCCTTTGCTGCACTTTGTCGAGCTCCATACCCGCGCAACCCTGGAGGCCAGAATAATCTGTCCGGAACATGGACAAAATTGATGATGCGTGAATTATATCATCGCTGCTGCTGCTCTAGTCCTTCCGGATTAGGCGAGCCGAAATAAGGTTATCGACCGGGGTCCTCCACTAACCTCTACCGCCCGGCAAATGGGGTTGCCGGTTTTTTGTTGGCTGTTGTTGTGTTGCGGTTTCGGGACGGTATCGAAAGGATCGAGCTTTCGGAATATAACGCCTGCTAAAGCTAATTCTGTTAGCATATTAGCTGCACGCGCCAACACTGACCTTAACCACGGTAGCATATGCGTTCGTGTGTGTGTGTGTATGTCAGTGGCCTAATCTTTACTGCCAATCCGATGCGGCATAGCAGGACGGTGTGCTTTTTCCAATTTCCTACCCCTTAGGACTGATAAGCGAGGCAATATGATTTCCGGAACGTGTCGAATCCGTGCGATAAACTAAATTTGTCTGTGACTGTGTAGGATGTTGAGTGGGGACCGTATTCTATTTTTAGACGCTTGCATCAACAACCATCGAAACTTTAATGGCACGGTTTGCTAGGATAGGATAGCTGGCAAAAAGAGGATTGCATACATTTAGGCGTATTCGGTTGGTACCACTGAAGTGTGGTTGAATGAACAAAGCGCCTAGCTGTATGCAATGGAGCTACAAAATCTCATCAGAATAAGGTGTTGTTGGAGTATTGTGTTTACTTTAATCAGAAAAAAACGGGTGAATTGGATATTGCGGCGCCTTTTTCTGGCATAATATCAAAAACAAAGTCGTACATTTAATTCTAGCAACGTATAGGCTGACGAAACACATCCCCAGACAAAATCGAACATTGCTCCTCATCGGAAGCGTTGAAAGTTTGGGAAATATATTGGCCCCTCCATCCGAAAACGGATATAAGCAACAAATTAATCTCTTTTCCGCTCAGTAACAGTGCAACAACTGTCCAACACACTTTAGCGAAAGGGGGAAAAAGCAACCGACAAACAACCAACCTATATCAACAGGCCGGATGCCCTATTCATTCCATCTCCCGTGCCAAGGGCCAAAGGTTCCTGTCGGAAAAATACTTTTCCTCGCATAAGCACTGCGATGACGGGTAATTGGGTCCTGTATTTATGGTAAAACTTTACCGTACCGGCAACGGAATGCGGGTCATAATCAATATTTTTTTATCAGCAAAGTTGGGTTTTTCGCGCACGTCGCTTTCGCTCGCACTCTTTGTCGCTAATTTCCCGCTTTGCTTCCTGCTGTGAGTGAAAATAAGGAGAAGAAGAAGAAAAATACGGCAACCTCCCGGTACGGGGCGATGATGCCCTTTTGTCGTCCCAAGTACACATCCTTTAGTATCTACCATATCGACAAGGTTTACCCTTTTTTTTGTTGTTTTAATTAATGGAATGTTTTTTTTAACTTTCAACCTTTTTGTGATTGAGAATTGGTTAATTATGAAGCAATCCAATCCACACGGACCGTGCTTTTAAAACTTTTGGCTGTTAACATGGACTTGTATGCTTAACTTTCTACATTTCGAATTGGATGGCGGCACAGAACATCCTCCGTAATTCAATAATTGGCTACAATTGTTATCTCAATCACAGATTACGGAACTTCTTTCGCAAATAGACTAACAGTTCGGCAGGCGAAGATCCGCCACCCACTCTGTTCGCCCACTCGCCAGGTGATCAAAGCGTCCTCAAAGAGAGAAAGCTAAAACAAGGTCAAACAATTTGTTTTATTTACTTTAAACATTAACCCACAGTTTCCAACCGAAGCCCTTTTTAACCACTCCTAATCCGAAAGCTCAACACACTTATCTGCCACCCTGCCAACCCAGGCCGCGCCCTGCCCGCCACACGTTTGTGTTTCTCAATTTGTGGAAGGAAATATAATAAAAACTTCGACAAACAGACTTGTTAAAACTCGGCACGGAACATTGAACCGGTAAAATGGGGATGAGGGAAAAGCTACACGAAAAGAAGGGAAAACTTTGTGAATTGGTGCAAAGCATGGCATTGCTCCCCCATGGTATGACTGGCAGAATTGACCGGACGGGAAGACCAAACCAAGCCAAGGATTGCTGCTGGCTCCTAAATCCGGCGGGATTTTGGGGCACAGCTTCTTGCTTTCTGGGGTTGTTTTTTTTTTTTTATTTTGTTCCGAGCGCACACAGGACAGGAATGGTGTTGAAAAAAAATGTGATGTAGAGATTATGAGAAAAATGTCCAGGACTGAAACGAGGAGTTTAAGTGAAAAGTTGGCATATCAAACAGAGTACACGATCAACTTGATTGGCAACGCACACGTGCTACAAACGCCACCGGATCCGCAACGAACCACACACACACGCAAAAGGAGCTTGTCGGTTGGTAATGCTGTTGTTTGTTGATTCTTAGTGTGCTGTCCCTTTCGTAGCCGGGGCTCTACGCGTGATGAGAGTGCAAAGATTTAGATGAGTGGAAAGTGGAAACAAAATATCATTGGCAACAAAGTATCAGTTTGTAGCTCGAGGTGGATTTGCACCAGTGATAAGTGTTCATTTTGTGGGCCTTTTCTTATATCTCCCAGGAACACACGCTTCAAATATTCAAAAGTTTTGCATAATTACACTTTCACACAGCGTCGAACTTGTGACACATTTTTGGCCGGGAGGGGGCAATGCATCATGCGCCCGTCCCGCCATTGTATGCGGTGAACATTTTTCATTTGCCAACCACAACGGTCATTAAATTCTGCAAATGTGGTCATCAAAATGCAATGAAAAGGCGGTAAAGAAAGAAAGTAAAAAGCAGCACGGAAACGTTCAGCGAAAGGAACGATTTGTCCACGGAGCGCCTATCCTGTCCTTTGCAGGAAGTGGGGAGTGAATAATGAGCATAATTTTATTTCGCTTATTTCGCCCTTTCGTGCAAATGTGTCACCACTACCACTGCTCGGTTGATAGTGATAATTCAATTTGCTGAGTGTTTGCAAAAGCATTAAAACCAACAAAGAGAGGATGAATTACACAATTTTTTAAAAAGTCTTTTCAAGCAAAGCAATCAACAGAAAGCGTTATATGCTTAACGCTTCAAAAAAACGTGATTTCCTTTTTCGCGCATTGCGCTCGTGTACAGGCACCTTCATCAAATCTTATCGCGCTTGGTCCCCATCAGGCTGTTGTGTGTGTGTGTGTGTGTGTGTTGCGTTGCTTTGCGCTGCCTGCTTGGATGAGTTTATTACCGTTACCAAGTGCAGCTGAACGGTCCGGAACAGCACCGACAACCACAACAACCACAACAACTACATTGTTGTGTTCGAGTTGATATTACATAACGATCATAATAGAACGCTCCCGTGTCCCGTAGCCATGAATCTGGCCGGTAAGGTGGTACTCATCACGGGCGCCAGCAGCGGCATCGGTGCTGCGACCGCGCTCAAGTTCTCCCAGCTCGGTGCCTCTCTCGCACTGACCGGGCGCAAGCTGGACAACCTGAACGAGGTGGCCAGCCAGTGCGGCGGGTCACCGTTCGTGGTGGCCGGCGACATCTCGAAGGAGGCCGATACGGAGCGCGTGCTGAAGGCGACGATCGAGAAGTACGGCAAGCTGGATGTGCTCGTTAACAATGCGGGCATCATCGAAACGGGCACGATCGAAACGACCAGCCTGGAGCAGTACGATCGGGTGATGAACACCAACATACGGGCGGTGTACCATCTGACGATGCTGGCCGTGCCGCATTTGCTCCAGTCGCAGGGCAACGTGGTGAACGTGTCCAGCGTGAACGGGATCCGTTCGTTTCCGGGCGTGCTGGCCTACAATATCTCGAAAATGGCCGTCGATCAGTTCACGCGCTGCGTTGCGCTCGAGCTAGCGGCCAAGGGTGTGCGGGTGAACTGCGTCAATCCGGGCGTGACCGTGACCAATCTGCACAAGCGCGGCGGCATGGACGAGCAGACGTACGCCAAGTTTTTGGAGCACTCGAAAAACACCCACGCCATGGGCCGGCCGGGTCAGGCGTCGGAGGTGGCCGATGCGATCGTGTTTCTGGCGAGCGATGCTGCATCGTTTATTACCGGTGCCAGCCTGCCGATCGACGGTGGTCGCCATGCAATGTGCCCTCGTTAAGGCGATTAGGGCGAGAGTTAGGTTTTAAGCAAAGAAGGCATTCTCATTATTAAAGTGGTACGTTACAATGTTTTACTTCGAATAAAATCGTTCGAAAAATATATCAATGTATGAAATGCGTTTTTGTTTGATCCGTTTTTTTGCATGGGGAAACGCAGCACGCCGCACTTTACCGAGGACACATGGCGTGTCTTCCGCCGTCCACGTTGAGCGTCACGCCGGTAATGAAGCTGGCACCGTCCGACGCCAAAAAGGCGATCGTGGAAGCGACTTCCTCGGCCACGCCCGGGCGTCCCAGTGCGTGGGTTTGTTCACACTTCTTCAGAAAAGCGGCGTACGATTCCTCATCCATTCCACCGCGCTTGTGAATGTCCGTAATAATGACACCTGGAAAGAGGAAAGAGAAAAGGAGACACATTAGCCCAACTAGCCCAACCCGGACCACCGGCATTACCACTTACCCGGATTGACGGCATTCACGCGCACCTGCTTCGGTGCCAGCTCCAGGGCGGTACAGCGCGTGAACTGATCGATCGCCGCCTTCGACATGCTGTACGCCAAAATGCCCGGAAACGAACGATTGCCAGCCACGCTCGACAGATTCACGATGTTGCCCTTGGTTTCGATCAGCAGCGGTACGGCCAGCATGGTCAGGTGGTAAACACCGCGCACGTTCGTGTTCATCAGCTCATCGTACTGCTGCAGGCTCGTGTTTTCGATCGATCCGTTGCCCAGTATGCCCGCATTGTTGACCAGCACGTCCAGCTTGCCGTACTTGGCCACGATCTCGTCCAGCACGCGCTTGTTGTCCTCCTCCTTGGTCACGTCGGCGACGATCAGGAGCGGCTTGCTCTTGGACTGCGCTTCACACGCATCGCCCACCTTTTTCAGGTTGGCCTCGTTGCGTCCCGTAAGTGCGAGGGACGCACCAAACTTGGCAAAATAGATGGCCGTACCCTCGCCAATGCCGGACGAGGCTCCCGTAATCAGCACCACTTTGCCGGTGAAATCCATTGCAGCAGTAAGGCACGAAGCAGAACGGTTGATATCACGATGTCTGGATGATAGATCAAATGTATTGTTTGCTCCAAAGCAGCCAGATAATTGGACAATTATTGACTTACAATTGAGTTTTATCTATCACCCCAGCTGCTGGCGGCTTCTTATCTTTTCCAATTGTTGTTGAAATGTTCTCCCAATTCCTGTCAAATGATTTGAAGTGAATTTCAAACTCAACTCAACCGCAGTAGCAGTATAAACACGTTGACAGAACGCCGGCATTCGGTTGTCAAACTTCCCGGCAGTTTGTTTGTTTTGGTTTCGCAAAACCTTGGCGGTTCTTTCTCGTGCTTTCTTTCTGTTGCTGATAAAACAATTAACGATGAATTTCGTTCTACCCGGTGCTAACGTGAAAAGTATGCCATTTTCTTTGACTTCTATAGTTTTGTGATTCTGATAAGCGCCCATTCTTTTTCCAGTGTTGGCACGAGCTGTCAACTGCTTCTCCAAAATCGGCAACGAGCTGTACTTCGAGGCCACTCCGGACGGGCTCGATCTGAAAACGATCAACTCCACCAACACGGCGTACGCGGTCGTACAGTTTCGGCGCGATTTTTTCATCAGCTTTCAGCAGGGCAGCTCGGACACGCCGGATGAAAACTGCTGCAAGATATCGGTCAAACCAATACTGAAGATTTTCAAGAGCCTCGCCACGGTAAGGACCACAGTTGTGGACCATGCGTTACACGCGTGATTTCACTTTTTAGTTACACACGTTTCTATTTTTAGATACAAACGTGCAAAATTTGGCTGGAGGTAAACCAATCGAAGATCATATTCCAGTTCCGCTGCAAGTCAGACGTGCTGAAGACGCACAAAATCTTTCTCCTGGAAAGCGAGCACATCAACTCGCTCAATCTGTCCCAAACGTTCCCGAGCGAAATAGTCGGCAATCACAAAGTGTTCAGCAACATCCTGGTGCATCTGTACCACTCGGTCGATGAAATTTCGTTCGACCTGAACGAAGACAAAACGATCGTCTCCAACTACGTCGACAACGAGCAGGCCGATCGTTCCACGCTCCGCTCGACGCTCTCGATCGATTCGTCCGCCTTCCAGGCGTACCAGCTGGCCGGCAAGGCGAACCTTATCTTTTGCTACAAAGAGTTCAAAGCGATCACGATGTTTGCCGCACTGAACAAGCTGAACGTGCGCATGAGCTTTTCCGCGCCCGGCTCACCGCTCATGCTGGAGATGAGCAAGGGCGAGGTGGTACACGCCAAGTTCATCATGGGCACGATGAAACCCTCCGCCCAGCTGACCAGCCGTCGGGCCCATCGGCGAAAAGGGATCGATCGCAACGCGTCCAACCGCTCCGTTGCTATGGACAGTGAAGCAATCAACACGTACCTAACCGAAGACATTACCAGCGATGGTAACGATGGCAACACGGCCGCATCGGAGCCGCACGCCCAACTGGATCGATCGTCGCAGAACGTCGTTTCCCCACCGAATCCTACACCACACCGTGACAGCAGTGTGCTACGCAACGAAACGGACGGCAATGCGGTAATACGCAGCGAACGTACGCACCGACCCGCGGAAGAGAGCTCGGTACGCCTGCTGCGACCATCACGGTTAAGTGCGGTCGCACCAAGTGCCTCCCCCGCTGGTGCACCTTCCTCCGAGGCGCTGTTCGGGCTGGAAAAGCACACGGAAAATCTTCCCTTCCTCGAGGGCTTAAACTTTCCACAGCAAACTACAAACGCACAGCCGCTCGACCGGCTCGACTCGATACCGACCCTGACGGATGATTCGTTTTCCATCCCGGGAAACAACCGACCAGCGTCGCAGCCAAGGATCGAACAGGCCACCAGCAATCTGTCCTCCGTACGGAGCACCGATTCCATGTTTTCCCGCAAACGACCCCAGGCGGAAAGTTCACCATCCCGGCACGAACCAACGACGACACCGGATGATGGGCGCAGGCAGGCAAAACCGGCCGACGATAGTGTCCCCGAGTCACCGGACGTGATTGAGGAGCGAAAGCGAAAGCAGGCCAAGCTGCGCCACATCTTCCGGCGTTGCTTCGAGCCAACGTTCAATCCCGCCTTTCAGCCCGGCTGTAGCCAACTCTTTGCGCCCAACTCGGACTCCGAGGAGGAGGAGGAGGAGGAGAAACAGGACAACACGAGCACGTGAAATCCGGACCCCTGGGGCCACATGATTCGGACGTCGATACTAAAAAAAACTCGATACTCGCACACTCCCACCGCAAGAAGGACGGGAGGAGTGTGTTGGGTGCTTTGTTTTTACAATCTCTCGCGTCCGTTTTGTTCGTTTCTTCTTTATTTGAGTCCTTTCGTACTTGTGTAACATGTGGTCGTGTATGTGTACGTGTTCTACTGTTGAGCAATGTCTGCGGCTATCACTTTCTTTTGGTTCACACGCAAAAAAAGAGTTCCAGCAGTGTTTTTTTTTTCTTTTGCAGCACAGAGCGTGTTTGTGTTAGCAGTTGGGTGGTAGAGATGGTTTTAGCAGTAGTTAAAGTCTCTGTGGTGTTGTGTTGTCCTTTGATTGTTGTACACATCCGTACGAATAAATTAAATAAATAAATAATTTAAATAAATAAATAAATTATCTTAAAACTCCTAGTCAGTGTGTGTTCGGGGTTTTCCTTGCTTCTCGTTTACGTCCGCGTCGTCTGTGGTGGTGGTAGTAGTTGCCCGGCCTTTTCCCCAGTTTCCCCATGGGAGGGGGGTTGTTCCATCAACAACACGGCTTCCATAACGCACTTCATCGCGCTCTCGGAGACGTGGAACGGGTCTGTCGGCGTCGATTTTGCCCGATTAGTATCGGCAGCGTCGGTGTTGTGGTCCGTTGCCGTGTGGGTACGGGTACGCGTGCGTCTTCTCTATGCTCTAATGCTCTATCTATCTATCTGATTTTCTTACTCTCTCTTTCTCTCTCTCTCTCCTGCTCTTGAACCTCCTTGAACGAGGCACAAACGGACATGCATGAGGGATTCGCATCGAAGTGTTAGGGGCTTAGGGTCGTTTTTCTCTCTAGCGCGCACTGAAGCAGCATGAGTCGTTGCGCCAGTTGCGTGTGCAGATGAAGTTGCGAACGCGAACGAATCTCCGCTCCCCCTATACTTCTTCTTCCAGCACACGATGGGGGGGAGGGGGACGCTTAGTTTGGTGGGTTTTGGTGGGAAAAGCAAAGTCTCTTTACGTATGACTGGCTGGGGCTGTGTTGGAGTGGGGCAGTTTGGGGGCGGGTTTTGACGGATGGGGAGGTAGCTGGGAGGATAGTTGTGATCGCATCCAGGGATATCGCATCAGGACAAACGTCGTCATTCTTTACAGTTTGGTTTGCTTCACCGGCCCATACACGCCAGGCGTGGCCATTGCGCTGCCATACTAACCCCCACTCCCACCCCACCACCCCATCATTCCCCCTTTGCCACAATAACTGTTTCCCCCATTCTCACCTATTATCCACCATCTGTTTCTAGCGGGAGGGGAAGGGGCTGCTTCGTGCTTGGGTGTTTGGGTGTTCACCTTCTACTTCCTTCGGCATATCGGCACGGCTGTGTTGCTGGAGTCGGGTTGAGCGGGGTGGGGCTGGGCTGGTGGGCGCTAGTGGGGCGCTGATGGGACACGCCCGGCCAGCGGACCAACTCACACGTCCGACTCGGCAATGTCCTCCACCGCGCTCTCGTCGATCAGCTCGTCGCTGTCGTCATCGTCATCGTCGTCATCGTCGTCTTCCGCGTCATCGTCCGCTTCCGCGGCCGCCTGCTGCTGCTGCTGCTGCTGGTCCTCCTTCTGGCCGGTGGCGGCTGCTGCCGCTGCGCCGGCTGGCGTCTCCTCGCTGTCATCGTCATCGTCGTCGTCGTCGTCATCGTCATCGTCGCCGACCAGGGCGGACAGGTAGTCGTCATCGTCTCCGGTCGCCGGTTTCTTCTCCGGTTTCGTCACGGTTACGGGCTGAGCTGGAGCGTTCGCAACAACGTCAACTTTATTGTTATTCGTGTTTTGAGTTTGTACCTTTTCTGGCGAATCCTCGTCGTACTCCTCCTCCTCTCCGTCCTCCTCCACCGCCGGCTCGGTCGCGCTGTCCCCTGCGCCTCCCTGGCTGGTGAGCGATTCCGCGATCTTGTTCACCTCGCTGTTCACGTCCAGCTCCTCGGCCGGCTTCTTCACCGCGCTGCTGTCCACCTCGTTCTGGGCCGCGGCCGCATCGGCCAGATCCAGCAGGGCCTGCGTGTTCTGGGCGGCCACCTTCTTCTTCGTCTTCTTGGCGGCGGCCGGGGCGGCGGCAGCGACCTGGGCCACCGGTTCGGCGGCGGCCTGGGCGACGGGCTGGGCGACGGCGGCGGCGGCCTGGACGGCGGGCTGGACGGCGGCAACCGTATCCTCATCGTCGTCATCATCATCGTCATCATCGTCGTCATCGTCGTCGTCATCGTCGAAGGCGCCTAGGAGGTCATCACCAAAAAAAGACAGCGCATCGTCCTCCTCATCATCGTCGTCATCGTCGTCATCGTCGTCCTCAGCAGCGGCCGCCGCAGCCGCCGGTGCCACCTGGTTGGCCGTCTGCTTCTGCTGGTCGACAACCGCCGCCGGGGCCACCGGTGCCGCTACCTCATCATCATCGTCATCGTCATCATCGTCGTCATCGTCGTCGATCTCATCCTCGACCGATCCTGTTCGGGCGAGCGGCACACAAAAAAAAACGAGGTAAGCGGCCGTGCACCTAATCGCTCAACACCGCCGAACTACACTTACCGATGATGTCTTCCTCGTCGTCATCATCGTCGTCCGCATCGTCATCGTCGTCTTCGGCCGAATCGTCGTCGTCGCCGAGATCGAACTCATCGGAATCGTCGTCATCGTCGTCGTCGTCATCACCGCCGGCAGCCGGGGCAACGGGAACCACTGGTGCGCCATCAACCGGTGCTACTGCTCCAGCCAGATCTTCGGCCGCCTGTCGCGAGATGAGCGTGCCTTTGTGTGCATTTCGTCCCTCTGGCAAAGGGAGCAATAAACTGGTGTTAGCCACTGGAGACGAGCATCAGATGCAAAGATCTCTCTCCCCCTTCGAAGAGGGTCGGGTCATCACTTACCATCGCTGACCGGTTTGGAGGCAGCAAATGCGATAATGATCAGAATTAGTAATAGCTCCAACAGGAATGTGACTTTCATTTTTATATGTTCTGCAAGAAGGGGGAAGATAAACCCAAAATTAGTAAATAAAAAACAACAAAATCAAACATACTGCTACTGCTCCCTCCCGCGTACAACGATAATCGCGCTAATTCGATTTGCTAGGCGCATCAACTCAATGCCTACTACAGTTGAATGTTGCTCCTCGTTGTTGCTATTGCTGTACTACACTGCCACTATCGCTATCACCTCGCCTTCTTCGCCTTCGCCCACTGCGCAACCCGATTTCTGCGCAAAACTTTCTTTCTGCGTGAACACCGCGCAAAACGGTGTTACTGGGTGAGCAACACACCGGCCGCGTAGAGAGTTTTATGCTAATTATGCATTCATCATAAACCTCCCCCGCCACTACTACGCCCCACCATTCCCACATCCCTTAAAAAGGGGGTGAAATATTGCCTGCTCTCCTCTCCTTGCAGAGGTGGTTGAGCGCTTTCGGTGGTTGGCCGCGTGGGAAGGGAGAACAGGTCATCGACCGAATCATTAATCGACGACGGGTCGATGTTTTGCTGTGGAACCGAAGTGTGGAGACGATTTCACTCTTCCAATCAGGAGGAACAGGAGCCAACGCAACAGGTGGCTGAAAGTGAACTTTCTATTTCGCTCTCTCTCTCTTCTCTCTGTCTTTTTGAGGCTACCTTGGACCAACCATCATACATACTTCACTTGACCAATAACAAAAAAGCAAAAAAGCGATGACTGAAAGTTTTGTTCCTCTATTTTGGATCGAGAGGTCTTAAGGGGTGCCCTTTCTTACACCATTAATTAGCCCTCTTGCTCTTTCTCTCTCTCGCTGGAGATTGGTTTTTGAAATTCCTTTCTCATCCCGGTCCACCCAATCGAAAAATGTGGGTGAGAATACGAAATCTCAAACCTGTTTCTTCCTCTCAAGCAACTCCTCACTGCCTTACACCGGATGATTGTCAGTGTGTGTCATAAACTGTTCTGTTCGATTTTACAGTACCTTTCCCAAAACGAGCTACATTTAAAAAACATTAAAAGCATAAAACACTAAAATCCATTAGTGCTGTTTTAAAAAAACTGGGTTTGGCAGTTCGGTGAGTTCCAAAAATCCGAACTGATGACTCCGCGCGTCTAACAGGCAGGGTGTCCCTCCAGGGTCCCTACTAAGTTATATGTTCATTCAACTCGAGATTGCATAGAATTTAGCTCTCTCTCACACACACACACACGTACATTGGTGGTCGCATTTGAAGAAATGGAAAGTTCAAACAGGTTACCTTGATTATGGTTCAATCAACTTTCTCCAACCACCTTTGACGAGACCTTGTGCGTTGTGCGTGTGGTCAAAGGCATAAAAGAAGAAGCGAGAAGTGGAAGATGTAGAAGC
>SIXB01001065.1:21909-33158 GCA_007018985.1 Anopheles bwambae
CCCCCCCCCCCCCCCCCTTATGTACGCAGCATAAGCAACGCATCAAAAG
This sequence comes from Anopheles bwambae, assembly GCA_007018985.1. Lineage (NCBI taxonomy): Eukaryota > Metazoa > Arthropoda > Insecta > Diptera > Culicidae > Anopheles > Anopheles bwambae. Next base: position 21,959 of record SIXB01001065.1, read on the forward strand.
CGTGAAACGAGTGTGATACGATCTCAATCTATAAAGGAACATAAAATTTCAATCGCCCCACAAATCAGTGTTCCTGAAGCCGACATTGATTTTGGAACGATCGAATCGATCGTGCAAACCCCAATACACGGACCGAAACCGATGCGGTCAGGGGGGGGAGGGGGGGGGGGAGCACATTAAGGGAGGAATACGAAATTCGAGATAATTCCAACAGATAGAGAAATCAATGGAAAAAGCAAAGCGCGCGCTCGCCACATCCCTTCCCCATCATCATAGTGGCCTACTTTGTGTTCGCAGTCTCCGGTTTGTGCGCCTCGGTGGAATATGGAAGCTTCCCCCCCCCCCCCCCGTAAGCGCGAGGCACCATCAATCTAGGAAGCGGGGTGAAGCCTCATCTCCATATTTAAATATGGACAGCCCCGAGGCCCGATTCCGAGGAAAGTATGCTAATCGTGTACCAATTGCCCGCGATTAGACGCGGTCAATTGGGAGAGCGCGCTCCAGACGGAAAAACATTCGCGCTCCGATTTCCCGCCGGTGCGCGTACGCTCTTCCACCACCACCACCGCCGAACGAGGCTAATGCTTCGCGCCAAACCGCCTTTTCCAAAGCAACCTTGAAAAGCCTTGTGTCCGTGTGGTTTGTGTCACGCGAACCTACTTGATTGTCCACCGGAATAGCCATTTTTCCGTGGTAAAAGCGATCAAATTGTCCGTTTCTGCCGCGCGATACGCACAAAAGACTTCAACGGACGCGACAGACGACGAACCTCCGCTCTTATTCATCGGGCAGGACAGGATCTTTACACCGGGCTTTTCACTTTTTACCCATCTCGACCTCTAAAGACAAATGGACAGACGATCCGTGGATTTCTCGTACGTGTGTGCGTGTGTGTGCGCCTTTTCTTATTAAACAAAATAACACACGCACCCAGGGGGGCGGTTTCTCTTTCGGGGTGAGATGAGCTCATTCAAAAGGCTCGCGCGGCGCGTCCACCGTCGTTTCGAAATGAAAGTGATAAAAGAAAAGAGAAAGTTTCCCCCGACTACCCCGACGTCAGTGTGAACGTGTGTGTGTGTCTGTGACAGCGCTCGTTCAATCGTGCGGGGTAAGGAGGTCCCAAGAGCTACCGGGCAAAGGGGGAGCATGGAATGCCGTGGTGCTCGCAGCAAATAAACTGCCCCCTTCACAACATCCTGCCATCATTGATGAGCACCGTTTTTTGATTGCGCTGTTCTGTTGGGGGAAAAATCGTTAGATATATTCGGAAACTTGTCGGAGACTCTGTTAGTGGAATTAAGATTCAAAACGGGAAGGTTTGGTTGATTGAGTTAATACATCTTTGGCTGTAAATATCAAAGCACTCAGCGTTACTTAACCGTTTAATGAATTATAATTGGAATCCCTGCAAATCCCTACAATTCCGTTTCCCTGTGCGGTATCTTTAACACGCACAAATTTACCCAAAAAAACAGGTGTCCCGCTTTTGCTGGCAACGGTCTTATCTGGCGAAATTTTAACCAGCCATCCCAAAAAAAATGTCGACAAAGACGGGCCACTGGGCTACTTGCCAGTAGCCGACGTCAAACCGTTCGACGATCGACGATTTCCGCCTAGCAGTCAGTGCTGGGCCGACGGATTGCCGGACCGGATAGGAATTTCTAGGTCAAAAGCAGCATAATAATTAATATTGATTCTTTCCTCAATTTGGAACCGTTATCTGTTCGACATACGCCGCCAGCCGGGCCCCGCCAACCGTATCCAACTCTCCCGGCCTTTCCTTCTCTCTCTCTCTCTTTCGCTCTGGCCCTGTCTATTTGACTGAGCAGCGCAAGCACAGGCGTCAGCAGCACCGAGAAGCGGGCCCCTGCTGCAGGAGACGCAAGCATGAATTTGCATTCGATAAAACCCTTCTACCCCTCTCATCCGGCTGCTCATTCCGAACACGCACAAGCACAAACCACACAGTCACACACACACATTTACACACCATATCGCAAAGGAACACGCTGGGTGGAGGGCGAACACCTCCATCAATCCTATTCGAATCTGGGTCCAACACATTTCTCCCAACCCCCTGGGGGCCATACTTCTTCCATACGCCTTGCATGCGGCCCAACACCAAATGAAAGGAAGTAATCAATAAAGAAAGATACAACAGCATCTCCTCTCTCCCGCTGGTCCACCATTTTGGGGGGTAGGGAGGCAGGCGGGTGTGGTGTGCAACCAAAAATCCCGAAACACCAATCCCGGCCAAAGGGGAGGTGATGGATAAAAAAAGAGCATAACTTTCAAGAAGTAACGAACACGGGAAGAGAGATCAAAGGCACACCATCACCCGGGCAGCACAACAAGCACCACCAGCAGCAGCATCATCACCGCAGGCCGCAGGCCGAAATCTCCCGAAAATTACAATGCCCCAACCACTGGATCTGGTCACGGGGGCCGCCTCCCATTGGGGGTTGGGGCGAAATCCGGAAAACAGGTCATAAAAGAAGTGGGACCCACACACACACACACACACACGCACATACACACACACTTCACCACAACAGCCACCCTGGGCCTGGTCGGGGGGTAGGGGTGATTTGCCCCCCTTTGATGTGGGTTTTGGGTTTTTTTTTCTTCTCAGAGCTTTCCGATTGCTATTTTCGTCCAATCCACTGGGTAGCGCTGCTCATCGATCTAGGGCTCAATTTTGAATTGCACTTTCAATGTATCCCGGACGGGATGAATGGGTGTGCGTGCTTTGGCGTGTTCTGTCAGACCGTAATCTGGTTTTTTTCTTCTCTCCAAGGAGTCATCCAAGTAGTCCTGGGGCTCTTGCTCTTCCTGCACCGTCGCTGACGACGCCCTAGTTTAACCAACTTGTTCCCGAGACAGGTGTGAGGGGGGGGGGGGGGGGCATGGTCTCTCAGGCTGCCCATCGAATGACACTTGTTCCAACAAACACAGATCGAAAACGGTATCTGAAGAACGGTTCTTCCCTGGGAAGAGATTCATCATCGCTTGTGTTGCGCTCTCACCCTCCTCCTACCTCCTGTGTTGTAGAGAGGTTCGTGTCTTGGCGCAGCGACAGTCGTTTGTGCTCTACTTCTCGCCTACTAGGGCGCTGCCCGTCCAATGTCCAATTAGCACACCTTTCCGTACAGAACATCTCCGAGCAAGAGAGATGTTCACACATAAGCTTTGCGGAAATCAAACACCACACCGTCGTAACCGTAGCAACAGTGACAGCAACAGCACCAGCAACAACAGCAGCACCAGCAGCAACAACAGTTTCTGTTCCCTCAACGGCGTCTGCAGCCTACAGGAGTAGTTACTCACTTTGGGGTCTTGTTGACTGGGAAACGTAACGTGTACTAAAACTTAAGATGTGTCTACGGAACCGAGCCGCAGCAGAACGAAAACAAACAGGCTACAGCCGCCGGGGACAGAGCGATACCAACTAAACCGTAAATCCCGCACGGGCGCTTGCTTAACCACGCTCGCAGCACTACAACTCTCTCTCTTGCTACACACACACACGCACCAGATATTGAGCGGCAAAAACCGAGGGCGCGCAGATACACTACTTTCTTCCACCGTGTACACCACGATACTGACTGAACTGTTTCTACTTCTCAAACTCTTAATGAAAACTTTTTTCCTACCCGGACGGACCCACTCCCCCCACCGCCCCGCTCTGCTTGGGCCCCCCACCCAGGTTCGTCGTTTGCCGCGGCGACGCCGATCTTCGCGAGCGAGCGAGAGACCCCCATTGCCACAGCGATGTTCCGTCCGTACTTTCTTTCCAAGCCAACCCATTATACCGTCCCGTTCTTTCCCACTGCCCAAGTGTGTGGCCGTGTGTGTGTGTGTGTGTCTCGCGTGGGGGTTGGCAGGCGCTTTCACGCGATCGCGCTTCAAACACAGCAAGCAGCGGCAGCAACAGCAGCAGCAGCAACATCGGCAAGAAGGGAGAAGCTGAACACCACGATGGTAAAAGGTGAATAGGGGGCAAGAAGGGGGTGGTGGTTTGTGTAGCTTCGATTCGAGCGAGCGTCTTGGGGCTCTGTTCAGCGATGCCGAAACGATGTTACCCGTCCCGATGACGAACGGGAGACAAAAAGGGGAAGAAGGAACGCGAAGGGAGCGAAGCAACCGTTTTCGAACCGGTGGTGGCGAGAGCGGGATCCAACGGGGGAAAGGGTGCGGCCGAGAGATGATGCGAAGGGAAAGCACAAGAAGAGAGAGAGAAAAAAAGTGTTACAAATGTGTGTATGTGTGTGTGTATGCATCGATGTGTAGATCCAATGTGCCGTTGATTCGTCGATTTGCTCTTTCCGTCTTGATTCCTTCCTTGGCCGGTTCTTTCCGTGGCGGGTTTCACGTTTTCCTTCGGCGTCGGCCAGCTCCTCGCTTGCTTTGCTCTTCCCATTCTTCCTTTCGGATTTTCTGTCTGTTGCTGGCTGCTGTTGCCTTTCGTCGTCTCCATCTGCGCCCTCATCTAACGATCTTCCTCTACTATCCCGGGTCGGTTTGGTGGAGTCGCCGCCGCACTCGTTATTATCAGTGGCATGGCGCACGGGCGCACAGTCACACATACGCGCACCGAGCCCCTGCGGGAGGAACTGGCACACTTCTTCCCCGAGCCAATCCCCCCCCCCCCCAATTTCATTGCCCCGCGCGTGCCCAAAGCACCTGGTGGGAGACCCATCATCTCGGACCGATCATCGAACCCCAGCGCACAGTGCGCCGCCATTGGGGGTTCGTCGTTTGGATGCGTTTGCCTGTGAAGGAAGAGGCCACACCACGGTCACCACAGCCACCGTATACCCCGGAGCAGGGCTGCACTGTTTGCCACCGTTTTCCGCTTTTCCGTTTCGTGGATCGAGAGCGACAGAGCGAGAGGGTTGTGCTTTTCTTGTGCACCCCACCCCCCAGTGAAGGTTTAAGCTCCAGTTGAGATTTCTTAATAAGCGCGCTACCTGTCCCTCGTCCATGCTGCGCGCTGTGTCTTCATCCCCCCTACAACGGTTGTAATTTCTTTAAAAGCTCTGGCCATCCGTGGGTCACAAGGTGTTGTTGTTGTTGTTGTTGTTGCAGGAAGCTATCACAGCACTGTTTGGCTGTTCTTTCTTTTGCCCTAAGGTCACCAGTATTAGAGTAAGATGTCATTGCCAGTAGGTTGCCGCTGGTAGCACATCCAGTACAGTAGGTGGGACCGGTGTGGACAGCCTCGAGTACTCTCACGTGCCATAGATTAGTGCGATTACGCCAAAAGTAATGATTGCGCAGAAATACCCGAGTCGATCGAGTGTAGCTTTTGTCGATGTCGATTCCATTACAGAGATGTCCTTACAGGGGTTTTCAGGGGTTCTCATACTTTTGGAATACTTTCATGCCTCTTTCTTACACGAAATGATCTTTGTGTGAAAGGAATTGGACTCTATAGCACCCTTGTTGAATAAATCCAATGGGAATTTCTGTTCAAAAAGCGTGCCATGGATTCCAATTCTCATCATATAAAGTTCTTTTCCTAATAAGAAGGAGTCAAGAAAGTATCCCACAGCTAAGAGAGCCCCAGAAAAAAAGCCTGTAAAACTACACGCTACTTGTTAGAAAGTGGCAGTAGTAATGTTAAACTACCTGTCATCAATTCTATCCCATCGTCGTTTATACCTAACGCATCTTTACCCCATGTGGCTTTCAAGCATAGTTTAACCCGAGGTACAAGAACTAACTTACATTACTTTCGAAAATGGGGTAGCATAACGATCGCCTTCATATAGAATTGATCGGCAAGCTGTAAACATCAGTTCAATTGCTTCCTTTCGCCGAAATAGACGCCTTAGTGCATAAGAAGTGTCCTGTATTAATCGTGTCCTCGCACAATAAAAATGGTCCATTATGAACCATACTGGTATTATCAGATGAATATGGATCCCCCCTACGGTACAGATGCTGCCGACGAAGAAGGTACCGATGCCCTGCCAGGGTTTCTGTTCATCTGTTCTTCGCTTGCACTGGTCGCGCTGTCCAAAGTGCTGCAGAAGACGAGCTTGCGCCCGGGGAACTACATATCGTAAACAAAAAGGAAATCATCGGTTCAATTTCCCATCGTAATAGTGAACGCCAAGGAAGACAATAAACTCCCCAAAGCGCAATGGTTGTGTAGCTTATTTCAGTTCGGCCGAGATTCGGTACACCTCTTCCTCCTACCTTTCTACTAACTGTTCAACTGCCTCCTCATAACGCTAACTGTTGGCAAATTATCGCAGCCAATTTCGAATTTTCACCTCGTACGGTGGGGATACGATACGTTAGATACGATCTTCCTCCAACTGCACTGCTGGGGAACACAAAGCGATCGGCACGGTCTATTCCTCTTGGCGGTGCAGCGGTCGGCTTCTTCCAACTGTCGTTGGAGCGAAAAATAATCAGTGCAGAAAAAAAAACGAACTGCAATCACTAAACGGAAAAGCTTCCCCGTTGGGTGGAAAATTTGAAGCTGAAAAGTGTTTTTTTGCAGACGCTTCGCTGAGTTGTAAGTAGCCTCGTTAAAACTCTCGTCTTTCACGGATCCTCACCCGGATTTGGAGGATCTCAAACTCCAATTAGCAGGTTTGAGTGAGTCGCCTTTTTTGTGTCTGATTGTGTCGTTTTCGCGTTTGCCTTTTCGCCCAATGGAATGCGAATTCCTCCTTTTCGCCATTCTTTCAACCTGGTTGAGGCTTGCGTTTGGTGTCATCCGCCCAAGTAACGCACCCTTTTGGCCGTCCTCGACAAGTAAATATCTAAAGCAAACAGCAAACCGCGACCGACCCATTCGATCCATCTCCTTGCCATCCCTTCGACAGTGTCTGCCAAAGCGCCCGAGATGACAGATCGCCCGAGCACGCGCTTCGACCCTCTTTCTCTCTTTCTCTCTTGCTCCCCCCCCCCACCCCATCCTCCAATGCGCAGCTTTCGTTGTGTCCGCAAACAACTCATTACCATAATTCGATTCCGAGATTCCGATGCCGTTACTTTCCAACTCCACATCCGCCACCGAGCCGGACGGGCACGGGCACGGGACGTCTGCACCAGGTCACACACACACACACACACACACACAGACACATCCTGCCCGGGTATTACTCATCCGCGAGCCGCGCGACCCCAGTGGCCACTAGGTTAATCCCCAAGGCTGCAACGGTACGGTATTCTGTGCCGGATAACACCCCTCGCTCACTCCCCGGCACACTCTCCGTTCCATGGAAAGGGAAATAAACGTCGCTGGCGGGTCATGCTGCTGCTCCCGGGTACGGTCGATAATCGGTCGAACGATTATTCAACTACGTCAGGCTCCTGCACATAATTGTGCCTTAACTTCTCGGCCCGCGTCTCTGTTTTATCAAGGTCCTCCGCTCCGTCCCCCGGTCTATCTGTAGCAAAGGAGGGGGGGGGGGTGGAGGGGGAGGGGGAAGCGCAACTGGGTGAGACAACTGGTGGACGATACCGTTGCCGGGAATGGATCCAGTTGACCACACCATCCGAGCGGCCAGCGGCGCGAACCGGATCCACCGAAGGTGCTACAGATAGCATTAACACACTTTGCTTCGGATGAATAATTAAACTTTTCCATCCCGCCATTTCCCCTTTTCACCAAGAAATCAAGAGAGAGAGAGAGAGAGAGAAAAAGAGAGAGAAAGGGAGAGAAAGGGAGAGAAAGAGAGCGAAATAATCCCGAAACAGCATCCCGCCCAAAGAGGACGAAACCATATCCTCGCTGCTTCATATATTATTGCTCTGTGATTTTCAACAACAATTTCACCAATTCCCCTCGGAATTCATCGCAAATGTTGGCGGCACCAATCTATGCTGCTGGTCACTGACACCGCAGCGGTACAGAAAGTCCAGTTCCACCATGCCAGCTAAACACGGACATGGATAAAAAAGAAAGAAGGAAAAAAAATTGTGCTTAAGGGTCAGCACAACGTGCTGTACGCACCAGCTGGGTCACCAGCGCGAGCGGAGGGGGGAAACCAGGAAAAGTACATGAAAATAAAAGTGTTTCCTTTGCTCCACCACCCCCCCCCCCACCACCCCCGCTGCCATTTCCCGGTCATCGTCCATCGCCACAGTCCGATGGTTGGCCGAGGTCGCCAGCTACGAATTTAACGCCATCCGTTCCGTGTGGAACGTGCGGCTACGCTGAAAACGTGGCCTCTCCCATTACCGATCATCAGCATGCTTGACACGTGCTCGGCCACACACACACACACGCGTTTTCCCTGACCATCCAATTGTTTCTCTGCCGGGTGCTAGCGCTACCTTCTCTTAGAGGGTGCGGCCAACCGCTGGATACCGATCGCACCACAGCGAGGGTTCGTCACTTGACGTCGTTCGCCGTTGTTTCCAGCGGGCAGAGAAAGTGTTGCATATTTACATTACAGCAACAACAAAAGGCACGACCTCATCGCGGTCGAAGATCCGTGGTTGCTGCTGCTTCTTCTTCTTCTTCTTCCCATCCTCCATTTCCAATCGATTTGGACACATAATAGCCGACGAAATTCCTCCCGCCTTTGTCGATGGAGATTGTTAAGATCTTTATCCAAAAAACAAAAAACAGACAAAAACGGATCGTTATACCTTGCTCGCTCGCGTAAGTGCCCATCCATCTCGCTCAAGTTTCACCGTGACCTCCAGTGCTGGTGGGCCTTCACACACATACACACACGCAAAAACCGGTCCAGAAAGTCCAACGGGCGAAGAGTTGGAAGTCCAGCCTGAAGAAGGTACACCAAACTAACCCACAGCTTCCTCGGACTGTTCGGCTGTTGATGCCTCAATATGATCCTAATGTGAATGGCGCATGTCCTCGATAGTTTGGTGTACGATGCTGCTATGCTTTTATTTTATTTTTTTCTACAATGGCCATCGTTCCACACCTTTCCATGGGGCGATCGACATCCAACCGGTCCGCGATCACCGCCAAACAAAAATAAAACCACAGCAGCAACCCAAACTACCCCCCGAATGTAAGTTCCGGTTTCGAAGTCACTTTGGCGTCCCAGTTCGTGCCAAGTTGCGCCCTCGGATGCGAGGACGCGTCTCTCGGTACGCCCGGTTGCCCAGCAGCCAGGCACAGACGTGGAAAGTAATGTGTGAAAAGTTTCACTTTCCTCTCGTAAAAACCGGTGAAAGATCTGGCGAAGGGCAGGCAGGTTCGTCGCTTGCTCGCGTTCGATGGCGCATTCGACGCGATGCAGCGGCTACCGAAAACTATTATTCAACGCGGATGCAACCGAGCCATCATCATGCTAGGCGCGGTGCGGGGTGCCGTCATTTTGTTCTATGCAAAGCGCGCCCGCGTCGCTCGGTGATGCAAACGAGTTTTATGACGTAAGCTAAGGATCGCCCCTATCCGCAGCCTTTTCCTATCGGTTTTGGGACATCGGATTCTAGAGTAAGAGTCGCTTAAATGATGCTTTCTCTTGTCGCACCTTGAGGGGGGACAGCTTAACAGAGACGTTGAGATTTGAATTTTAATTAGAAAACAACAAACATCCCAATTAGTGTTCTACCCCACAATCATCTCATTTGTATGCGACGGTCTCCCCTCCCTCCAACTGTGCCATACTTTTGTGCGCTCGCTCGCTTTCTGTTATCACTAGAAATTCCATTCCAACCCTCAAGTGATGGCAATGGCGATCGATGAAAGGCACCAACGAAAAACGGATACAACAGCAACTCCAATTCCAATAGCGCAGAAAGGGCGGTGCGGTGCCCCACAGAAAGTTTCATTAGAAAGTCATAAATTGTGTTTCACTTCACCAACCAGTCAGCCAGCCAGCCAGCCAGCCAGCCAGCCAGTCAGGCAGGCAGGCAGGCAGGCAGATCGCCAACCCGCACCACCCATTTTCGACACATTGCGCGTTCACACACATAGCGAGCAATCCCGAAAACCAACCAAACGTTCCGAATATAATCCGCACTGCTTTGCGGGTGCGTGTGGCCAGCGAATGCACACACACACACACACACACACCGGAATGGGTGAGCAACGATAGCGCGAAACTAGCGCTCGTCCGTTGACTCTTCTTCGGCGGCACTCGAAACTCGGCCGGACCGTTTTGGAGCGAACGGAACCCTCCCCCCCACCCCCTTTCCCCTTGTGGTTGGCGTGTACGTGGTACGTTTTGCGAATAATCCGCCCGGTACCACTGGCGTGCACCGGCGTGGAAATCTTGTCGCGATCTTGTTGTCTATTTTCACCCTTAATTGTAGCCCCCGCCCCGTGCTGTGTTGGTGCGCATCCGTGGCAGCAGTTGGAGATAAGCAATGGTACAATTCCTTCCCACCCATCCACCCACCCACCTAGTGTCATGCGTGGCGGGTGTGGTATTGCTTTGTGATTCGGTTTCGTGCGCTTTTGCAGTTTTTGTTTCCTCGTGTCTTCGTTTTCTGTAATGGGGCCGCCCGCGGGGGTAGTTGGCGTAAAAGCTTATCTTTTGCGCATAGTACATATACAAACACACACACACGAGCAAACACGCGCGTACAGGTGTGAAGATGAAGAAAACATAAACATAAGCAGTAAATTCCTCGCAGAAAGAAAACATCATTTGTTTCCACCTGCGTTGCTAGCAGTGCTCTGACCTGCTTCAATGAGCGAGGCGTGATGCATGGTCAATTTCTCTGTCCGTCGACGGATTTCTTTTTTCTCCCCGCACCATGCCAGGCACTGGCAGGCGAAATACTCTCGGCGCTGATTGCACGCACGCAGTAGCAATTTGTATGTTTCCCTGGCAACGCTTTTCAACTGCCAGTACCACTCGGCGTGTGCCGTTTTTTCCCCCTTCAGCTTTAGCAGCTACCTTCGGTTGGTTAAACTGGCGCATCAGAGGTGGCATCGCTACTTTCTTGCTGTGTGGAGGGCGGGCAAGTTTTGTTTGACTAATCCTCTACCCATAAATCCCGTTCGCAATCGAAATACTTTCTTTCTACACTTAACTTACTTTGTAAACGTTTTCGTTTTTTTTCTGTTCTTTCTGTCTTGCAAAAAAAAAGAATGATACGTACTGTGTTCGGTTGACCGTTCTACTTACTTTAAATGTTAATATTCGGTACAAAGTTAAACGTGAGAATGTCGTGCAGCTTGGTCTGCATTTGGTGCGTATTGTCGTTCATCTTTTTAACTGATGTGGTTGTATTCTGGAGCACCATCTAAAAC
>SIXB01001065.1:33258-48212 GCA_007018985.1 Anopheles bwambae
GGGGGGGGGGGGGGGGGGGGGGCAGGCCATTGCGTTGCAAATTTTCCACTTACTCATCGCCCGGCGCACGTGCAACCGGTGCATCTCCTCGTCCGAAGCAACGACCTGCGGCGGTGTGCTGGATGCCGATGATTCAACCGCTTCCCGGGCAAACGTGTACGATGAAGGCGCCGCCCCGGATACGGACAGATGGGGAATTCCTTTTTCGATCGATATTACCTGCCGAACAGAAACGGACCCGTCGGTGGGTATGTAGAGTTTATACTCAGCTCCGCACCGCGCTTTCACTCTCCGCGAAGGGAATGGAATTTGGGATGGTGTTACCTCAGCAGCCTCGTCGTCATCCGTTTCGGAAGCTTCGCCCGCAACAATGTTGGGCGTTTTGCACTCCATTTCCAGCGAAAAGGCAAGCGACCGAGAGCGATTTCTCCGTTTGCAAAGCTGCGCCGACTTGGATCTGTTTACAAATACATCGCACAAACCGTTTGTTGACATCCGTTCTGGCGTTGCAGCTGTCACAGAACGCTGTCAAAGAACGTTCTCGGCAAAAACAAAATTTCAAACGAGACGTTAGCCCATTCTCGCTTTTCTTTCACACCAAGCGTGAATCATCGTCAGTAAAAAGAACACATTATAGCTTATACTCATTTTATTGCGATGTGTCTATTCCATATCTAAGAAATATATATATGCGCCTGTCGGAAGTCACAGTGGTAATAAATATGTGTAAATGTACTTGCATGAGGATGTACTGTCTTTCAACATCAGATCGCTTGGGTTGCTGGTTTTGTAGCTCGCTTCGCTTTCCACTCCTTAATACTGCGGAGGCTGATGAGGATACTGCTGGCCCATCATGTTGTTCTGGTTCGGCATCTGGCGCTGTAGCTGAGCCACCAGATTGGGTGTCTGCTGGGTGCTCATGCCCTGCCCTTGATTCTGCATCATGCCCTGCGCGTTGCCTCCTTGTCCCATGCCTGCAAGTACAGAGAGAGAGAGAGAGAGAGAGAGAGTACGTTCAGATATGAGCATTAGTGATGAGTAAAGTCAGCAAAAATACGGAGCCAGACTCCAATCCGACTCTGATAATTTCGGAACCGATTCCGGAATATGGGTCCACCTAGCATTATACGGAGTCGTTCTGAATCGTTCGGAGTCGTTTGGAGTCGCCCGGAGTCGTCTAGAATCGTCTGGAATTGTCCAGAGTCGGATGGAGTGCCTGATAACAGGCACATTGCACCGGCCGGCTCCAATTGATTCCGACCAACTCCGATTCTGGTCGACTCCGATCGACTCTATACGACTCCGGGCGACTCCAGACGACTCCGGACGATTCAGAATGTATCCTACTTTGAACGACTCCAAACTACTCCGATCGACTCCAAACGACTCCGGACGACTCCGAACGACTCCAGACGACTTCGAACGACTCCAGACGACTCCGAACGATTTCGACCCCGTTGACTCCGATTCCGGACGGAACTAGTGGTTCCCAGTTTTGCCGAAGTCGGAATCGGACTAACAATAGTTGGAGTCGAATCCGAGTCGGGGGGGGTGCTCCAGAGAGCACATCACTTATGAGCATGCAACATTCCAAATCACCAACCAAGGTTCTATCCGCTCGCTCACCTGAGTGTTGCTGCATTATCAGGCGCATCCGTTGCTGCTGGAACTGTTGCTGCTGATTCTGGGGCATATTGCCCCCAACGCCCGGTTTGCCGCCCTGCCGCGGATACGGCGGAACGGCACCCTGATTGACGCCCATGTTGCCCATCGTTACGTTCGGTGCATGCTGCCCGTACTGACCACGGCCGGCCGCCATTGCCGCCCGTTGCTGCGCCAGGAACTCGGCCTGCGTGTTGCGCTGCTGCTGGGCCATCGGATTGAAGTTGCCCATCATACCGCCACCCTGGCCGCTCTGCTGCCCCATGCCCTGGTTGCCGTAGTTGGGATAGTTCTGGTTGACGTTCTGGTACGGCACATTCTGCCCCTGGAACATGCCACCGCCCTGCATGTTGCCCGACTGCTGCATGTTCTGCATGCCCATGCCCGGATTGCCCATGGCAGGGTTTCCCATCCCAGCTGCATTCGGCATTCCGGCGTTGCCGCCCATACCGCCGCCCTGTCCACCGGCACCCATCGGTGCCGTGCTTCCGATGCCAGCGCTGCCCATGCCGCCAGTGACCATCCCGCCGGAAGTTACCATACCACCACCGCTGGTACCGCCCATTCCGCCCGCACTTGCGCCCATTCCACTGTTGCCGGCCATTCCGCTGGCCCCTCCGAGTCCACCACTGCCACCCATACCCTGGCCGACCAAGGCCGGATTTTGCTGCGGATTCATCATGCCCGTCTGTATCATGCTGCCCCCGGACTGGCTCATTATCGAGCCCCCGGTCGTGCCCATCATGGCCGGCGTGGTTTGATTCATGATGCCACCGGCGCCCTGCTGGCCCTGGGCAGTCTGCTGCGCTCCCATCATTCCACCGGCACCCATGCCCTGCGCACCCATTACCGCACCGCCACCCGCGGTCCCAATGCCTGCGGTGCCACCAGCCATGGCAGGATTCATCGGGCCCATGCCGGCCTGTGCACCGACAATCGGGTTGCCCGGCATTCCTGCCCGCAGCGGGCCGCGCAAAAAGGGTTGCTGAGGATTACGCTGCGCCTGTTGCTGCTGCTGCTGTTGCTGCTGCTGCTGCTGCTGCTGCATAAAGCTGGCCGGATGACCAGCGTTGATAGGCAATTTGGAGCGCAGCATGTTCGAGAGAGCTTGTTTCGAGTTTGTGTTCAACTGTGGGCGATCGAACCGATTCACTGCAAAGAACGAGGCATGAAAAAAAAAATGCTCACGTAAAGAGGACAGAACACTCATACTCACTCGTCGCTTGACCCATTCCGGAATAGAACATTTGCTGCTGCTGTTGCTGCTGCTGTAGCTGCTGCTGTGTTTGTGGTCCCTGCTGAGCGCCTTGCTGGGGTCCTTGCTGCGGTCCTTGCTGTTGAGACGCTTGCTGGCCTTGCTGTGGCGTTTGCTGCTGCTGTTGTACTTGTGACTGTGTTTGTTGCTGTTGTTGCTGCTGCTGTTGCTGCTGCTGCTGTTGTTGCTGTTGCTGTTGTTGCTGTTGTTGCTGCTGCTGCTGTTGCTGCTGTTGCTGCTGTTGCTGCTGTTGCTGCTGCTGTTGTTGTTGCTGCAATGATCCATAGCCTCCCCACTGTTGGTTGCCGCCCTGTTGTTGGGCCAGCTGAGCCATGGGATTTACATTGCCAACGAAGCCCATATTCGGATTGCCTTGGGGTTGCTGCTGCTGAGCTTGCTGTGCTTGCTGCGCTTGTTGCGCCTGCTGTGGTTGTTGCTGTTGCGGAGGCTGCTGCTGCTGTTGTTGTTGTTGCTGCTGCTGTTGATTCATCATACCGCCGCCCATGCCCGCACCGAGCCCACCCATTCCCGTCTGCATTCCGCCCATGTTGCCCTGTCCGACGAGCTGGGCCGGGTTTGCCTGCCCGTACTGCTGCTGCATGTGCTGCTGGTTCATCGAGCTCATCGGCCCGCCCATCTGCATGCCTCCCATGCTGTTGTTTTGCATCTGCTGGAGCGTTTGCTGCGGTGTCATGGTAACCTGCTGCTGCTGCTGCTGCTGTCCCTGCTGCGATCCGAGCTGTTGCTGCTGCAGCGCCGTCTGCTGTTGCTGCGGAATGTTGGGTTGCTGTTGCTGCTGCATCATCATTTGATTCTGCTGCTGCTGCTGCTGTTGTTGTAGCTGTTGCTGCTGCTGCTGCTGTAGTTGTTGGAGTTGCTGTTGCTGCTGCAGCTGTTGCTGCTGTTGTGCCTGCTGTTGCTGCAGGTGCAGCTGTTGCTGCTGCTGTTGCAAGTGTTGCTGCTGTTGCAGCGTTTGCTGCTGCTGCATCTGCTGTTGTTGCTGTTGTTGTTGATGTTGTTGATGTTGCTGCTGTTGTTGCTGCTGTTGTTGCTGCTGCTGCTGTTGCTGTTGCATTTGTTGCATCTGCTGAGGTCCTGCCGCTGGCTGAGGTACGATCGCCGGCATAATCGGCTGCTGTGGTTGGCTTTGTTGCACCTGTGCTGCAGCCGTGGCTTTCGTTTTACGTTTGCGGGTCGTCGTTTTACTCTTCTTTGAGCCCGTGCTCGGGGCCGGCGACTGGTCCGACGAGGGTGTGTCGGCTTTCATGTCGTCCTTTAGCTTGTCCGGCAAAGGATCCACCTCTTCGGGTGGTAAAGGCAGCGGCTCGTAGTAGTAGCTGCTCGGCTTGAACAGACTGTGCGTGTGGTACTTCAGCAAACGATGCGTCTCTTCGTACGCGAGGGGTTTGCGTTCGATTTTCACCGCTCCGAACCAGGCCCAGGATAGCGGGGCAGGATTTTTATGTCCTTCCAGAAGATCCCAAACGCTTACACGTTGCTTATCACCCAGTCGAAGGCCCTACGGAAAGTGAAACGGACAACGGTTTTCATATCCTTCGACGCACTACCTTAACGAAGATACTTACATTCTTCTTTTCGATACTATCGATTGCAATCTTGTTGCCCTTCGCATCGGTTGACGAGCCAGCCGAGTCGCAGGTTAGGACCTCACACGTTTGCTTCGCTAGCGGGAGCAACTGTCGCACGTACTTGATCGAGGGCCCATTCTTATCGCCAAGCTCTTTGCGCAGTTTTTTCATGAGATTTGTATACAGCTTCTTGTTCTCATCGCGCTCCGTCTGGCTGTCGCTCACAAGCGTCGAGTGTATGAGTGTGGCCAACATATCGAGTGTCGTGGTAAATAACTCTCTGTGAAAGGCACACGCACCAAAGCCGCGATTAAACAAAAAACCTCCCACTCACACACTAATCTACTTACGAATTGTTGCTCAAATCAATCACACCCTGGCTGATGAGCTGAGCGAACAGAATGGCCCAGTCCGTGGTGGAGGTGGCATTTTTCATGATTGCATCGAACAATCCTCCAACAAGCGAGTAGCGTAGCTGTAACGCATCCAGCATTTTCTCAAACCCGCAAGGATCCTCAATGCCTCCGATGGTTTCGAGCTGAGGGAACAAGCAGTAACACCATTGGTCGATTATAAATTATGCCAAATTTAAAGGAAATTGCTGCACACTTACACTTTGATCGCGATTCTGCAGGAATTGGGAGAGCTGCGCGTATAGCGATTGCAGCAAACCCTCCTTCTGCTCATCCTGCCCCTTTAAACAGGTTAGCACCAGTCCCAGGAACGGCTGATGGTTCAGCTGCGCCGACTGTTTGCTGCCAAATGTGCTGCCGTTCGAGCTGACGGAACTGTTGCTGTTCGCGCCATGGTTGTGGCTGTTGTTGTTGCTACTATTATTGCCCCCGTTGCCATCCTTGTGCTTGCTGAACATGCTCGTGCTCTCCAGCACCTGGCCCGACACTTTCAGAATTCTTCCCTGTACCGCGCTCGGCAGCTTCGAAACCAAGGGCGCGACCAGCCAGGTCGATGGTTTAACCTTCTCCTGCTTCACGTCCGGGCTGTTCAGTATGAACTCGTTCACGCGGAACACATCGATCGCGGCCCTTGCCACCATATCGAGCCAGTTGGACAAATCCGGCGAGCTGCAGTTGGTCTGCTTAAACATAAGCTGCAAGTCTAGCCACGAAATCCGCAGCGACCACTGTTCCAGGTTCTCCAAGATGCGCACAATGATCGCCTTCTGTTCGAGCTCGGCGATCAGATTCGACTCGTGCTCCGGATAGCAGATCATGTGCAGCAACCGTTGCGCCTGCTTTGCTGTCAACAGATTGTCGATCAGCATACCGTGCTGGCAGAGTTCTTCCGCATGCTGCAGGCAGCGTTCTAGGACCCATTCCTGCAGGAAACGAAGGGTGTATTATTCCACTGTGCACGGAAAGACGATGATCGTGTTCGGAGCTTACCTGGGAGCAGATTTGGCGCAGTACATGCTGGGCGAAATCCGACAGGCTTGTCGCATTATCCTGATTGAGATGCGAATTTTGTTGCCTGGGGAATACAATGTAAATCGCATTAATACGCTGTTGAACCCAACCTACTATGATCGTAACGGGTTAACACTTGAGCTCTAAAATGAATGGAGGTGTGAATGGAAGGGAAAATGGATATAGGACGCCAAGAAGACCAGCATACACACATACATCGAAATCCAACCAAACGAAAATGATAAAAACAAGGCAATTCCCATAGTGCGAAAACAACACCCGCAAGGATATGGTATGAGACAGAATGAGACATTCATACAAGCACAAATTGACCGCAAATGTAGCACAAATTGGCATTGTTTCTTTTGCCGGATTCATTTGCCTAGGGGCATTTGCTTTCTATCGCAGGAATTCGTTGTAACTTCAGTTAATATGGGTTTTATACATGAAGCAATCATTCGAAAATCTCCCAAAACTGGTGAAATTATGGTGACGGGATGTGATAATGATTATGGCGATTATGGTCTTGGATCATTCCGCATATAGCATTGCTAACGATAGCATTTTAGTACCAAGAATGAGAACCAAACACCGATGGGCGAAGTGCAATCCCCATGCCATGGTGAGGGTGTTTTTGGGGTCTTGTAGATTCTCACTCTCTATACACAAGAAAAAACGTGCGTGAAAAACTGATTAAATGATACCGGAAGCGATAAAACACGTGTAACATGGGACAAACACAAATAATAATAATAAAACAAAACAAAAGAAAATATATCCAATGATAACGTAACGTAAAACAAATGAACTCAAACGGCAAACCATTCGCACACCTGCTAGAGTATAATCGAGCGGAGGCGGTTGGAGAGAGTTCCCCCAGTTCGATCATCCTAAATCAGGAACCAAGAAAAATAAGAGAAAATATCGTATGAAAACTCATCAACTAAATCGAACACAATATGATGAGGGTCAATAATATGCACATCGCACGATAGAGCAGATCCAACGAACAACAACTCTATCGATCGTTGTTTGCTTTTACACTTCAATATCATCCAGCACCGCCAATAGTCAGTGCTCTGCTACTTACGAAACATCCAGCATCGATTCGTCCGGGTTCCCCAGTATGGACAGGTCGCTGGTACCGAGAATGTGACTCAAATCGCCCGATCCGGCCATACTTTTCGGCGTACTGCCCGGGTGGACCGGTGTGTTGAGTCCGCTGCGCTTGCCGCTGCCAAAGATGGACGACACCTTGTGGGCCGTTGCATCGCCCACGACCAGAATTCCCTTCAGCACGGCCAGCACCGGCGCCACGCCGATGTTTTTGTGTGCCGCAGCGAGCAGGTGCCGATCGCAGCTCAGCTTTATGTTGTGCGCATTGCCGACAGTGATCGGATTGGGCGACGTGCTGACCGAGTACAGGCCCGGCTGCGGACATTCGATCGTTTTGAACAGGCGCAGCAGCAGATGGCAGGACAGCCTGGCGCCGGCCTCAATTTCGGGCGTCGTTTCCCCGCGCCCTTTGCACGCCTGCACCAGCGACGGTAGCGCTACGTGGGCCACAAAGTTCTCCAGCGAGAAGCAGTGCCTCGCCACCAGAATGCTCGTGAACACGGACAGTGCATTGTGGATGTTGGTGTTCTGCACGTCCACCTGCGTCAGCACGTCCACGTAGTAGCCGGCGTCGCGGTTGGATCCGCACAGCGCAATCAACACGCCCAACCACTCGGTGCTGAGCGAGTTGCAGCACGCCGTCAGCTCCGCACACATGGCCGCAATGTCGTTCAGGCAGTCGTTGTCGATGTCGCGCGTCACTGCCACCACGGCATTGCACACGAAGCTGTACCGATTGGAGGCGGACTCGTTCAGCTGCCTTGCCCAGCCACTTTCAATCTTGCCGCCGCGGCGCGGGTTCGTGATGATGTCGAGCATGAACTGCGGGTTGTACGTGTGCGCGGATGGAGTGGGCTGAAGCGGCGTGTACAACGCTTGCTTGATCTTCGGGTAAGCGTTGTGGAACGGTTCCTGCTGCGGGCGAGCCTTGAGCGACGAGCAGGCCGAGTAAAGATCGTACAGGTACGCCAGAATGCACCGTTCTGCCGAGCTGCAATCGCTCGGATTGCTCACGTGCTTCACAATCCGGCACAATCCTTCGAAGATCGCGGTCGTTTGCTCCTGGGACAGCAGCAGACAGCAATGGTACCGGCGCAGCACGCCCACCACGTACAGGCTGAGCGAGGTCGTGTAGCTGCGCACGAGCGCCATCGAGCTTTTGCCAATCAGCTGCAGCTCGACCTCGGGCAGTTCGCGCAAAATCTGAATGCAGGTATCGATCAGCCCGTAGATGTTGAACGCTGACTCCATCAGATCGAACAGAAACGCCACGTGCTCCTGCACCGGCAGATAGTTGCTGTTGCCGATGGCGAACGCGTTCAGCATCTCCTGCACCTGCACCGCACACTGCCACGTGACGACGTGCTGGTCGAAGTACGACATCGCCTGGCACTTGTTCGAGGTGGACTCGAAGTTAAACTCGCTGCGCGAATGCTTCTTCACCTTGCCGCCCTCGGCCACGTCGATGCTGAACTTCTTCGAGAACAGCTTGCAGATTTCCTTCGACATCTTCTTCACCGCGTGCTTTTTTTCGTCCCGCTCCTTGCCCACCCCGTACAGCAGGATGTACCGCTGGTTGCAGTCGTGCTGCGAAATGGGATCGTCCTGGCAGAGTGGGAAGTGCTCGGTGTACAGGAAATGGCGGCTAGATGATTCTGCCTTTCCCAAACCCGTCCTGTGGAAGGATATGGAAAATAACACAGTTTACACCCCGTTGTCTTGTCGGACGCGAATCAATCGCAAGGAGGGAATTAAAAGGGTCTTACACCGACGGTGCTGCATGTTCCGGATCCTTCGGACTGTCGGGTGCATCCATGGAGTTTTGCTGGTCCTCTTTGATGTGCTGCAACAGCTTGTCAAGATCGTCGTCCACATTCGAGTCGTCCAGATCCTCCAGCTTGGCCTTAAAATCCGTCTGCAGCACATCATCCTCCACCCCGCCACCACCGTTCGGGGAAGAGCTAGTGGCCGGTTTGTTCGAGATTGGCCCCGTGCCCAGGCCTGCGTTGCAGATCCCTTGACTATCGAGCGACAGCATGCCACCGGCACCGGTCAGCAGATCACCGCGCGAAATCAGACAGCACATGTACGCGTCGTGCGAAAACACGTCGTGCCGAATCAGCTCGCTGAACAGGTGCACGAGGTTGGTGAACTGAGATTTGTTCTGCGGGCTGCCCGCTTCGTCCAGCACCGGGGCGTCGTGGTCGAGGAAATTCATCAGGATGTGCTGAAAGACGGGCTGTCCACCGTTCAGGCCGCTGCCGGACAGAACCGAGTCCTTGTCGTCGGAATTGTTCAGGTTGTTGGTGTAGCTATCGTTTTCCAGCGCCGTCAGCACCTCGTTCTGCCGCTTGTCTAGCAGCCAGGCCACCACCATTGCCCGGTGCTCTCCCCAACGCTGCCACGATACGGCCCATTCGCACAGAATCTTCACGATCGAGGAGTCTTGTTCGACATTCTACAAGGAATTGAACAGTATGTTAACATAAAACAACAAACGCAATGGATATTATTAGTCTTACGTATTCAAACTGCTTCGTTGCCGCATCCTTCCCGTCGACTGCAGCGAGCCCGGATGGCGTGTTGCCCGTCCCACTGCCACCACTGCCACCGGCTGCCGAAGCGCTTTCGGCCGGTTTGAGCGGTTGCACCTGGAACGGAGGAAATATCTTCGAGTACAGCGAATCGAGCGAATTGTTCGAATCCATCCGATCGAAACAATGCCCATCGAGCGCGTCCAGTGTGGCCAGTATCTTTAGGCTCGCGTTTCCCGCAGCCGTCTGCCACTTGTCGATACACCACCGCGATTCCGCATGCCGGGAGCGCACTTTGATGCTTTCTTCCGCCTCGAACAGCTGGCGGCGTATGTCTTCGTTTGATTTTTCGTATCGCGTCGGTATGGGTAGCGCGGATGGTGCGACCGGCAGATGGTCCAGCGGACTTCCCGAAAGCACCGACGAGGAGCGAGTTTCCCCGACGCCACACCACACCAGTGCGGTGGGACACTCGAGTGTGATGACCTGCAGAATGGACGACAGCTGCAGTATCACGTCCCGATGGTGGGAGCATTGCAGATACTCGGTGAAAATCATTTCGTACGGGTTCACCTTCGGCGGTTTGGTGTCCGCGGGTTGTGCCACTGTACCGGCGGTGCCCTCTTTCGACGGCTTGTCGTTCTGCTTCTCGGACTTGCTTTCGGGCGCTTCGATCGACGGTTGCTTCCCGCTAGCATCCTGCGGATCGGGAGAGCTCAAATTGATGTTGTGGCTTTCGGCCATCTGGTTTATGAGCTGGGCGAGCTTTTTCGACACCGCATACGCCAACCGACGGCAGAACCGCTCCGATTGTACCAAGTCGTACAGGTATTGCATTGCCAGGGGAAGATAAATTCTCAGCAACCCATCGTCCGCGTTCGGGGAAGACTTCATCTTTTCCAGCAAATCGATAATCCAGTTGAGAAATTCCTGCTTGTCCAGCAAACCCTCCTCGTACATGTACTTGCAAAGCTGCGTACTGTAGTTCCACTGCTTCTGGGCGATGCGCTGCTCCTCTTGGGGTGAAATCGGTTGCTGCTGCTGCTGCTGCTGCTGCTGCTGCTGCTGCTGGGCATGCATCGAGCCGCCGACGACCGGATTTCCACCGGCCGGACTGTGCATGCTGCCTGCCGGGCTGGACAGGGGCGGTGGAATCGTTACCGCATTGGTTCCACCCGCTCCGGAGCTTAGCCCGAGCCCGCTGGCACCGCTGCCCAGCCCGCCCGAGCTTCCCGCACCACCCGACGACGGTTTCTCCTGCAGCGGGCCTTGGTGATAGTGCTCGTGCAGCTTGGGAATAAGATCCTTCATGAACTTGATCATCGTTCCCGTCCATTCCGTCGCCGGGTCGGGCATCTGACGCTTCTTGATCTTTGCCTCCGAAACTGCCACGGTGTAGGCGGAACTGAGCTTGATGAACCAAGCGGCCCGCTGCATCGTGACCTGGTTTTCGCACAGCATGGCAAAGATTTCCTCCTTCTTGTTGAAGGACGGGGCCTTCTTCGCCAGACTGCTCAGCGGTTTCGTGCCGGCCAAATCCTTAAACCACGTATCCAGGGTGGTCTTGTTGCGGGCCGTCACCGGCCAGAAGTTGTCCTTCGGATTGATCTGCTGCTTCTTGCGGCCCGAATCCGGCAGCGTCATGAGCTCTTCCTTCTTGGCAAGGATCGCATTGAAGTAGGCACCGACTTTGCTCGCGGAAACGTTGCAGTTGCGCGCGGTGCCAAACTCTTCGGAAAGTTTGTGTTCGGTCGCGAAACCATGTTTGACGTGCGTGGACGTTAGCTCATCTTCCCGCTGCTTCGCCTCCTGCGGGTACACATCCGGTGGGCCCAGGCGCGGCCGCTTCAATGGCCGCATATTCATTGTGATGCCGCCGTTCGTCGTTCGTCTGGGCTGACTGTGCAGCTGCTGCTGATGTGCGACTGCAGAAAGGACGGCAGAAAGACCTGCAGGCGTTTGCAGGTAGGAGCAAAAAAGGGTACGGCGCTACGGAAGGTGAGTTGTTTTCACACGGGCGTTTGATGTACACCACTCTAGTTCCCATGGGAAAACACATTCGCATTTGCACACGTTTTCCGCATTGTACCGGGTGCACTTTGCGTGAATCACACTTATCGAACACAATGCTACCTATCGAATCACCACATTTCGACTAATGTCGTGGATTTCACGTAAAATAATCCAAAAATAAAAGCCAATTCGCTCGCAAAGGGCGATTGAAGAAAACAAAATATGGCTGCCGGATAATGACAGTACCGCGATGCTATGCACAAATCCAGGTTCGTCCATTCGCCCGATTCGTTCCGCGAGTTTTGTTTACCTTTCCCACTGTAGCCCGGAAAATCGAGAACGGAACTCACAAGTCTGGATAAGACGGCGCTCTGACACTAATGGATACCAAGCAAACATACACAACTATGTTCGAAAGGCGCTCTGTCACCTGTTCGTTGTCTTATGGACCTGTCAAGATGCGCCAAATGTAAACAAACGTTCCAAAACACATACAGTGCAAACACATGCATTATGTACACGTAATAATTATATACGTTTCAAGCCTGTATATTTCATCATATAATTGATTTTGAAGATTACATGGGTTTTTCGAGTCGGATGTCGTGTTCGATTGGTGCCAGAGCGCCGCCTAACACAGCTACCCTCGGTTATTCGGGCGCTGCCGTGAGTGTCGTTTTGTAAACAAATCGGGCGGACCGTAAATAAACAAGGTCAAGCCCTCATTTTTTGTTCTTTTCTTCTTGCTGCTGGCAGACTACTTTTTTGCACAGCACGATTTTCCGTACCAATCAACAGGCGCTTCTTATTCGACCCAATAAAAAAACGCCCTAGATTGAAGGTGGTCGATTTTTTTTCACAAGAGTTTTGGGAAATTTATTACGCTATCAATAGGCGGTAAAAATACACAATGCAGACATAGCAAATGGGTCTGCTGTTTACTTTTCTTTTGCAAAACCCTGCCAATCGGACATTTCCGATTCGTCGTCGTTCTTTTCTACGCCGATGCAATGAATCCCGTTCCGCAGCATCGGCGTCCCCTTGCCCTTTCCGAGCACACGCGCCACCAGAATCAGTTCCAGCCGCCGGCCGGCCTCTTCCTTGCCGCACAAATGCAAACATTCCTTCAGCAGCTTCTCCTTGTGGGCGAAAAACTCGATCGTCACGGCAAAGTGCTCCACGCCCTTTACCTCAACCGTGCGGGAGGGGAAATCCAGCAGCCGGCAGTGCACGTTCGGCACTGCGACATCCTGCGCAACGAAGGCGCTGATGCCGTCGGCAGTAAAGCCTGCATCCTTTACTGCTTGCGCCGGCACATTCAGCTCGATGCGGTAGCGATGATTTATCTGCAGAAATCCAAGGTGGACGGTCAGGGACGTTCCGTCTGGGGCGACTTGATAGATAATGCTGTTATCGTGCAGCCCGTCGTTTATCACCGCTTGGTCAAAGTGGACGTGATGCGGCGAGTCGACCATACTGCGTGTTTGCTGAAAATATGATATCGACGTTAGCGAAGGCGCAACACGTGATGATGATGATGATGAGCATGAGGGAAGTGGAAGCAGCACACCGGACCCGAATTGAGGCCAAAAGCGCGCTGTGATTGATGCTATCCATTACCGTACCTTAAATCTGCGCTCAAGTTGGAGGAAAAATTCGACCTAAAGAACGTGCCGTTAGCACGTTGTTCTGCACACTGTTGATGGTCTCTTCTTCACCGGACTTGTTGTCTTGCAGCGTGTTTCGGGTTATTTTAAGAACACGCAATCTCATCGCCCCGTCCTCACCGACGCGTCGCTGGGTTGTGATGGTGCAAACTTCGGCCTAGCCAGAACTTCTTGTTGACTGTTCATCGAAGCAAATTATCGAAACAAGAAAAATCACTTTGCGCGAAAGATGCTTGAAGTAATCGTGAACGACGAACCAAACGAACATCAACAAACGCGGAACGGAGCGGAATGTGGAACGTCGCATTTGAAGGGTCCCGAAGGCCAAAAACCGTCGTCAACGCCTCCAAATCGGTGCGATTTTCCCTCGCTGGCCAAGGTGGATTTAAAAATATCAGGTGGTGGACTCTAGTGCATTTTGACAATTCGTCACTTGACGTAAGGTCCCCAGGATTCAAACTTTGTTTACATTTATTAAATTTGTTCATATAATTTATCTACCCCATTTTTTGGAATAAATATTCATTAAAAATATATTTTGGACTTTGCGAGTTCTTATTTAACATTAAAACATGGCTTAACGTGTGTTATTTTGTGTTATTCCGTGAATTTATTCTATAATTCTTTGTGTTTTCGACATTTTGATGATAAAAATTAAGAAATCATTATTTGTTTTCAATTTTTACATTAATTCCTCATTAGCTACGAGCCGAATGGACAATTTACTTGAGATTAGAACTCATGCTAGCATGATTTTAAATTTCGTGCATAAACAAATCATCAAATCATTTGTTAATATATTACATTTTTTCGATAAAATCAATAGACACACTAAAATGCACATAATAATAAAGAAATCTGTTATATTTGCTAAGCTTTGTGTGCGGAAACCAATGGTTAACGGTTCTAAAATGACGTAAAGTCCCTCAACTATGGCGACCCCCCAAAGGCCCTAATCCACCACCTGATATTTTTAATCCACCTTGCTCGCTGGCGACGTTTTTTAAGTACTTGTGAGGGTTTTCGACGTTTTGAGCGAGGGAGATGGCCGTCGAAAAGCTGGCCTTGCCCAAGGATGTTATAAGAGACCAGGTGGTGGAATACAGAGCAATTTGACAATCAAGCATGAGTCGCTATGTCAAATCCCATAGGGTAACTGTACCAGTTTTCGGCAGTGTACCTATTTTCGGCAGGGTAGCTAAAAACGTGAAATTCTGCACAAATGCGGTAAAAAATTTCACAAAATACAATTTTGTAGTGAAAGTGTACTTATTTGATATTCACATACGAAGATTCACACCATTTCATTACGTATTTTCCAAAATATCAAATAAATTGTGCTTTTTTTCGGCAGCTTTGCTGTCAGCCAATCGTTCGGCAGGTTTTGTGATTAAGAGAATCAGAACAGTAAAACAATGAGAAAGTGGTGTATATGAAAGATTTTATGCTTATTTAATTCATTCTAACTTGTTCCCATATAACCAAATCGGTCTTAACCCACTGTAAAGCCACTTCAAACCCACGTGGGTTAGTGGTGGTCGATTCAGTCGTTAACCCACCAAATTTTAGAACAATCGGAGCTGTCAGTTCTAATAAGATGTATTGACCTTGCCCACGCTTGGCCCACCTTTTCCAAACATGTTGACGAGATAAAGATGGATCAAGTGTGGGCTAAGATCAATATGCTGAAGATG